>VXBW01001623.1:224915-264860 GCA_013400375.1 Thinocorus orbignyianus | reverse complement strand
TAGGGAGAGGTGTCCCTGCCCATGGCAGGGGCGTTGGAACTTGATCTCTAAGGTCCCTTCCAACTCTAACCATTCTATGATTCTATGATTCTATGAACTGCCCCAATATAGGTCCTTCCCATGGGCTGCACTTCTTCACAAATTGCTCCGGCATGTTTCCCCAACTGAGTCACAAATCCTGCCAGAAAATCTGCACCTACGTGGACTTCTCCTCCACAGGGCCGCAAGCACTACCAGGAGCCTGCTTCAGCACAGGCTCTCCACAGGGTCACAGCTTCCTTTAGGGCACATCCACCTGTTCTGGCATGGGGTCCTCCATGGACTGCAGGGTAGATATCTGATCCAACTCCATGGGCTGCAGTGGAACAGCCTGTCTCACTATGGTCTTCACCATGGGCTGTAGGGGAATCTCTGCTCCGATGCCTGGAGCACCTCCTCGCCCTCCTTTTTCACCAGCCTTTGTATCTGCAGAGTTGTTGCTCTCACATATTCTCATTTCTGTCCTTGCTGCTGTTGTGCAGTGGTTTTTACCCTTATTAAATGTTATCACAGAAATGCTACCAGTGTTGGTGAAGGACACAGCCTTGGTCAGTGGAAGGTCTGTCCTGAAGCCAGCTGGCATTGGGGGTCAGGCATGGGAGAAGCTGCAGCCATCTTCTCATATAATCCACCTGTGTAGTCCCCCTGCTACCAAAACCTTGCCAGGTACACCCAATACTTACACACTAAAAGATTAACCTTCAGAGACGGCCCTCACCCAAAGATAAATGCTCCCCGCTTTCCGGCCTGCTGTATCAATAAAGCTGTCACGAAATAGAAGTATGCTTTCTATATGGCAAAGTCCTTCTGGAGGTCAAATTTTGGACTTCCTGACTTTTTTTCTCTCTCTGAAGGATGCGAACAGANATTCTCATTTCTGTCCTTGCTGCTGTTGTGCAGTGGTTTTTACCCTTATTAAATGTTATCACAGAAATGCTACCAGTGTTGGTGAAGGACACAGCCTTGGTCAGTGGAAGGTCTGTCCTGAAGCCAGCTGGCATTGGGTGTCAGGCATGGGAGAAGCTGCAGCCATCTTCTCATATAATCCACCTGTGTAGTCCCCCTGCTACCAAAACCTTGCCAGGTACACCCAATACTTACACACTAAAAGATTAACCTTCAGAGACGGCCCTCACCCAAAGATAAATGCTCCCCGCTTTCCGGCCTGCTGTATCAATAAAGCTGTCACGAAATAGAAGTATGCTTTCTATATGGCAAAGTCCTTCTGGAGGTCAAATTTTGGACTTCCTGACTTTTTTTCTCTCTCTGAAGGATGCGAACAGATTGCCCCATCCCTGAAAGTGTTCAACACCAGGCTGGATGGAACTTTGAGCAACCTGGTCTAGTGCGATTTGCCCTGCCCATGGCAGGGGGGTTGGAACTTGATGATCTCTAAGGTCCCTTCCAACTCTAACCATTCCTTAATTCTATGATTCTAAAATGGTGCATATCTTTTACTACATTACGATTCAGCTGAAAAAGTACATAAATATTCATCACTACATCTATTTTTGTTTTCTGTTAATTTTCATCGCTGTTTTCTCACAGAGGAGTCTGATAATGTTTCCAAAGCATTAAAACAAAAGATTATCCTAATCCTTTTATACATTACATTATAAATCAACATTTAAATAAGGTAGAATGCATCTTCAGTTGGTATAAATCCACTATTCTTATTGGCCGCAATAAATATTGGCAATTTATATTACTAAGGGTTGGGACGGCAGGCTTTCCTTCAGCTGTAAATATAAGAAATAAACCATAATAGTATAAGATATAAACTGTAAATCCAATCAACACTTCCTTTTACTTGTTCAGAAAAAAATAAAATAGTGTGTTTAAAAGTACATCTTATAACTTATATTTGAAGAACTTAATGTCCAATGTGTTGTCATAGATGGCTCAATAATTACAGTTTATTCACTGAAGTAATTGTGAACATATAATTATTTCTTCTGTTGCTACTAATTACCAACTCATTTTACTTAGACATAAAAACCAAGACAAAAATATTAAATTAAGGCAGCCTGAGAAGGAGGAAAAATTTATATTCTTCAGTTGTGAACTCTACAATAAAATATACAGAGCCAATGGGCCAAAAAATTGCTTTTACTAAACAGTGACATAACCCTCGTTTCGTATTTCTACTTTCTGTAGAACTCCAGTCAAATGGAAATCTGCATCTTTAGCCTTTTTTTCTGGCGTTCACTGTCTAGCATCTCATTATGTTTTGCAATATAATGTGTGTCTGTATAGAAGGCTGGTGGTGTATCAATGATTTTCTCCTATGAATATTGATACCATTACCTGTGCATAGAATTGCTACTGTGAAAATGGCAATTCTAGTTATCTATATTGCTGAGAGAGCAAGTCCTACCAAGAACCTTGGGCTTTGGACAGAATTATTATCAGCTTGCAACTAATGCCATTACAGGGAAAGGTAAAATAGTGGTGTAGATTCTTTGGTACAGGAATTCTTTTTTTTTTTTAATAGTAAATTGGGAAGAAAGTTAGGATTCATGACATGTAATTTATCTAGGTCAGAATATCATTAACGTCTCTCACCTGGGATGCATTTGACAATAATTCACATGATACTAGAGATTCATCATCACTTTTTTTCTGCCTACATAGTGTTTCCTTTCAGACTTGATGTTGCAGAGTGGGTGCCTAGGTGCTCCCAGAAATAATAGACAAAATAACTGAACACCCCAAAAGAAAATCTAAGACACTAAGTCCCTGCATATTCGTGCACACATTTTCTTCTCTTTATTTTTGGATTAATAGTTGAGGAAGAGTGTCTTTGCTAGATTAATTTTTTTTTATATTCTGACTCTCTCTGCTTTCTGACAAAGTTGACTTCCAAGTCCTTGTTATCACAGAACTGGCAATTCCTCTGGATGTATTTACTGGATCATGCCACAGGGTTGTTTACCTCAATATGAACAGCAGCAGAAGAGAGTTCCCCTCTAGCCCCCCACCCCCTCCACCTAGTCTTATGACAGTGGGACATTGAATATGATTATCAGTTTTTCATGCTGGGATACAAAGTAAAAAATGTTTCAGCATTTTCCCTAAAGCTTTATTTTCAGAAAAACCTGAACAGAAGACAAAGTTAAATGCATGTTAGTCAAATTTTTCTATAACCTAGATCCAATCAGTAATTGCTTGGAGTTTGTCTGTTCAATGACAGTTTAAAGTGAAGTATTTATCCTGAAAAATAGAACAAATCATAGAAAAGCTTTCTTTCCTGTGAAACATATGAAAACCTCTTAAGTGCCAGACGGATTGTATAAATGTGAAAGCATTGTAGCTTTTTGGAGTAAATTAAAAACAATTCTCTTCCAAAGGCTCACAGCAACTTTTCAGCATCATTGAGAACTTGATAATCCATGAGTATTTATCAGTATAACTCATGCTAAACACCATGGGACAAATCAATTTTGAGCAAGTAGGAGAACTAGTTATTGAGTTACTATCAGATTGTTCTTAATCCCATATTTGTGCTGCAGTTTACGTTCTTGAAGTCCATTCACATTTTAACTGAATTAAACCTTCTCTGTATCTATTTGTTAGGTCATATTTGATTACACCAACTATCCAGATTTTAAAGTAGCGTAATTCAGCTGAACCTGGTAAACCTAGAACATACTCCGATCTGTTTCTGATGTTCATTCTTCTCATTCTTCAGATTTCCTTAAACACCATACGAATTATTCCCAGGCCCCAAATTTCTCTTCTTTATTCGTGCTTGTGCATGGCAGTCAAAATCCCACACCTTCCCT
The DNA here is from genome assembly GCA_013400375.1 of Thinocorus orbignyianus. Lineage (NCBI taxonomy): Eukaryota > Metazoa > Chordata > Aves > Ciconiiformes > Thinocoridae > Thinocorus > Thinocorus orbignyianus. Next base: position 261,036 of record VXBW01001623.1, on the reverse strand, counting down.
GGTTCTTTGAGTAGTTCCAGTTGGTCCAGTGTTTTTAGCTCATGTCTCTTTTTCCAGATTTCTTATCCCAAAAGTAAGGCGGAAATCCTAAATGGAACCACAGCTTTCTCTCTCCAGCACACTCCTGTATTTTTTTTCCTTATCCCTGAGGTGCTGAAGAGGCATTTTACAAGAAATACATCATCAGAGACAGAGCACCTTCAGCAGCATTAAAAATATGGGGGAAAAGTGGTAAAAAAAATCTCCAGGCATCTCACCTTGCAATAGATACCTTTATTATAAGACATTTCTTAATCAGAAACCACTCAGCATTTCTGTGGTTTGTCGTTTCACTAGAAAAAGATAGTTGTTTATCAAATGTTAACTTCCACTGGAGGAAAACCAGATGGCAAAGAGAAAATGTGCTTAGATTCCAATTTTTTATCTTTTCCTTCATGTTTTCCAGATCACTGCAAGGTCTGTCAATTATGAAGCCAAATCATGCACTCTCTCTGACAAACGCATCAAGGCTTGACACCTCATCTGGTCAAGTTTCATTTATATGTGATGAAATTTCTTCACTTATTCAGACAAACTGAAGGCGTCACTATTGATTAGTGATTTTTAGGTAGAAGCCTTTCATACTGAAACAGTGTGTTTGTGAATTTAAGTGAGATTTGTGTCACCTGTAACAAAATCTGTGAAAGATACTCTGGCTTATACACATTGAGTGCCATGGAAATTATTTTTTTTTCAGATGGGAAACATAATAAAAGGAGAAATAAAAATAAAGTCCACATAAGCTTGTTGTTAATGATCCTGTATTCAAATAATTATTTTTCATTATGTCTGTGATTAGGTCTCCCTCCACAGATTGTCTCATGTCTCTCCTACCTCTTTATTCCAAAAGAAAGCTAGGCAAACATCTTTTTATTCAATACCTCCATTTTACTTTAAAATTAGATTTGCCTTCAAACAAAGAAAGTGAAAAATAAATTGGGGGGGGGTTGGCTTAACTTTCATTGGGGGAGAATTTTCTGTAGAATTTAGTATATTCCTTTTCTGCTGAAATGACAAGAGAAGTGATTCAAATAAACAGTTCTGGCCTCTGTTCCTTGATATAGATATAAAAATATAGATATAGATACAGATATAATCAACATAAATTATGCTATTTAGAGATCTACTGGGAATCTGAAATGCATGCACATGGTAAATAGATCCCCTTCTCATAAAAATACACTGCAACAAGACAGCAGTTATCTGCATTAAAGGTAATACAACTTTATGTTCTGTATTTACCTTTCTAACAGCATGCAGATTCGTAAGAGATATAAAATAAGAATACCTTCAATTTGTTTATAATTTTTTATTGATTAATGTGTTGCCTATTAGTATGATTAACGTGGTCTTGTTTCAACATTGTGCACTAACCCAATAATATTTTAATTTGCTAATATTTTTCATTATGCAGAAATTAGCTGGGTTTTTTTGCATCTGCCCTGTCCAAATCTGTTAAGTTCCCATATTTTAGCAGCTTGTCTTTAGATCTGTGTACCAGGAAGGAGAAAAGTTTCATATGTGCTGCTGTGTGCTTGTAAAAAACCAAAAACCACAAACAAACCAAGCAAACAAACCCCACCCAAACCCCAAAGCCCCTAAATTTTAGCTTAATTTACCACTAAAGAAAGGTAATCAACTGTTACTCAAAATCCCAAGCTCTTGCAATAAGCGCATAGTAATCTTTAAACAGGTGTTCCTGTTGGATTGACAACACTCTGCTGTGATCTAGGACATGGTGTATGTTAGTATTCAGAACATCTTGTTTTATCACTTGTCATGCTTTGGCAGAGAATAGAGTGTTGATTGTGGGAAGCCTGATGCTTTTGCCATTAACAGAAACACTAAATATCATCAATATTTCTAAGACTACCAAAATAACTTGGTCTGACCATTCAGTTCTATATTTCATCCTTTCAGCAGCTAATGTGTTATTTATGAAACTTCTGAATGGCAATGAATAATAGCTAAGATACTGAAATACTGGAAATTTAAAGTTATGCAATTCAGATTCTAGACATTTATGAAGTTCATTGGTTAATAACCACTGCAGGCACACAAGCTACATTAAATCTAAATTCTGTAATTACATGTGATGTTCCTAAGTACTGGAAGAACCAAACTGTTCCTCCTGAGACGCACTCACGATGCTTGCTTATAAAAATCTTCGGTTAACTCCACATACTTCCATGAATACATGTAATTTAACAAAGAATAAAAATGGTCCTTAAAAGATGTAGATGTCCAGTCAGTCAAAAGCATCCACAGAGGACTGGAGTAAAAGAAGGGTTCCTGGAGGCTGTTGGATAAGGGTCTGCTTCCAGCCCTTTGTAGTAGTTTTTCTGTCCAGTGAAGGGGTCCTCATCTTTGGAAATCTCCTATGAAAGCAGATCCACAACCTCACCATTGTAAAAATTCACTTCACCGTTTTGGACGTGAAAAAAATTTTATTGTTGTTCTATTCCTTCCTCTACCACCAATATCTAAACTCAGTAGTCATTCACGTCACTGAAGTATGTTATGGTTTGTTCTGCTGTACTGCGTGTTCCATCAACATGCAGAACTGATCAATCCTTTTGTTAAATTGTTGCTATTTCTTGTTGGTCTTAATCAGGCATAAGATTTGTATATTTTTGTATCCTAATGATTACTCTGCTAAAGAGAGAACTCATCCTTCTAAATGTCACTCAGGTTATACTCTGACTCTTCAGAGAAACTAGTTAACCTGGGCAATCTGGCATGAAATTCTGGTTTGTTCTATTTTTTAAAAACCTTTAATCAGTGAATCACTGAAACAGCTGGTAGAGGGCAGGTTTTTCCTCATTTATTTTACAACCTGATTTCTACTTCACTGGCTGCGTGATGGTGAAAGATTTAGTTGAAAAAAGCGTGACATTGACATTTAAATCATTCTGAAGAGCTGGTAATTATTCTAAAAAACCAACCAAAACCTTCCTACCCACTAGCATTTAATGATTCTTAATTTTATTTTTTTTTTAAGTGACAAAGTTTGAAAAAGTATGGTGAACTAATGGGAGAAATTTCAAGACTGAAAATTCTCCAAAAATGCATCTCAGAGATCTGTCATCACTTTTCTATGGCATTTAAAATAGGAGTTTTAATAATCCTTATTCCTTCATTTTCATTAATTTTATTTTTTAAACAAATTCCATTTTTGCTTGTCTGCTTGTTTTGTTGTGGTTTGTTTGGTGGGTTTTTTTTTTAAAGTATTTGTACGACAAAACAGTACTTTCTTGTGGATGTGATCATTGTGAGAAGGGATCTCTGGCTTTCATTACAGCCTCATAGGAAATGGCAGATGATGTATTGCATTTTAGTATTTTAAAGATGACAGGCAGATAATTCTATACATATGTTTTACAAATTTACAGATTGGTTAGGCAGAAGCTGAACAGTCAGGGATGGACCTTTGAGTGCTGCAGGTTGTTTATTTCTTGCAGGAAATTATTCCAGAATTGAATAAGTTAAACCTTCCTGATAGTAGATTTTGAGATGGCCTACACTGCCTCTGTGGTAATGTTTTTAACTAATAATCAGACAATGATTTGCTTACATTACACATCTACATCATAAATCTTTATTGAAGTGTCTGGTGGCACCAAATTTTAATATTATTATAATGCTATATTGGAACAAAGTTTTTTTTTTAAAACAGATATGACATTCACATTACTATAAAACAAATTTCTTCCGACTACTGTTATTGCAGTGAATATCAAGTGAATTTATGAAAATGAATGCTTAAAAGCATAATTCTTCCTAATATGTCCTGACATTTATGAATACAAATATCCATGATGTAGCAGTAAAAATCATGAATACTGAAAGCTCCAACATGGCTGAAGTTTGAAGCTGGAAAACCAGATTAGATATCAGGCAGAATTTTTTAATGTATAAGTGTTTAACCTCTGGAAGAATGATTGTGGTGGACTCTTTTTTTTAATAAAGATGGTTGTGTGGGTGTCTGCAGTCAAGGTCAATGCACCACAAGGAATATTTTCCTCCTAAAAATCTTTTGCAGTTCAAATAGATAGGAATTATTACACAACTGTCCTATAGATAGTATTATGTTTATGTTGCTGTGTTAATGGCCATTTTCTATTCCAGGATTTATAGATTGTTGATAAACACAGCACAACAGCACACTTTGACAGTTTTTGGTTGTCCTCAAAGTTGAAGATTGTACTCAGCAGTATTCCAAAATTACATTTACACATTTCTTCTAGTATAATTTAGTCTCTAATACAGTTTTTCATATGTTAGTTCTTAAAAAGGTGAAATAAATATAGCATTGTTTTTTTTACTCTTCCCAAATGCATGGAAGAGTTTCAATAGGTCTGACAAAATAGTTTCTGTATTCCTATTTTTTCAAAGGGAATATTTCCAGTTGTCAAAGAACATTTTTCCTTTCTTGATTCAGTCTGCTAATCTGTTGAAAAAGTATTCGTATATTTAAGATACATAATAAATAGTACACTGATGGCCTCAGTATTTTTTAAAAACTCTGGTTGTCTTATAGACCTCTGGAAATTAAAGCTTGGATTAGAAATCTGCCTTTTTAAATTTATTCTACTGGGGTTTTTTTGGCTGGTTTCATTTAATCACTCTTTCCTTTTATCATCTTCAACCCTACATTCCACCATATTTCCAAATGCAAGTGACTAAATGCATTCTTAAACTTGGACTATGGGCTTATTCTCTTCCCTGTCACCCCCTTCTCTCTCTCCAGCTCATCCATGTTAGACGTCTGTCACCTCTTTTCTTCCTTTTCTTTTCAGACAATTTGACTTCAAAAACTCACGATTCAGATAAAACCTTAATGACTGAAGTTTGTGATATTTTCTAGCTTTGCTGTAGTGTTGCAAAGAACAGTGGAAAGATGTTTCAGTGCCAAATATAGGACATGCAATGCATTTATGTAAAACAAAGAGATATTTGAGGGGAACAGTGTAAGTAACTATGGCTGAAATCTATCCCCAAATTTGTGTAACATCTGCAAGCCTGAAGTACAGCCTTCCTTCTCTCCCACTTTTATTTATGACCATTTGCTTGGTAAGTATGCCAAAGGATATATAAACACAAAGCATGTACCTTTTCTCCAACTAAGAGGGTTTAAGTGTCTGAGGAATAGGAACTTACATTTATTGTATATGAACAGCCATTTGTCTATTAAACCAAAAGAATTTTGCAAAATGCTAATCCCAATGTTGTCTTTCGTGCCTGCAAGCAACTTTTAGTGGCTTTTATTTGATGGTTGTGAATGGAAGTACATCAATTCAGTGCTTCTGATTATTTCTTTGTCTTTGGGCAAGGACAAAAAAAAAACTCAAAAATTTCACTCCCATCCTTCCTGTGTGCTGCGAAAAATGAATGAATAAAAAAAATAAAGTTTCTATTCAAACTTTTTCCTATGTTATAATTGATATACCTTTTAAATATGTGTTTAAAGTTTTTGTATGGGTGTAAAGACTATTTCTATTGAACATGTTTTGCCCATGAAATCCTAAAGTCATTTTGAAAAGTAAAATAGTTCCTTCATTACGAGATTAGAGTGGTATAGCAATGATGTATGTTAATTGAGAGTCTTTTATCTCAGTCACCTTTTACCATGTGAACTTGATGGACTTCTTTTTCTGTATGAGCTCAAACTATTCATTGTTTATATAATGCTTTCACAGTTTTTTACTCTTCTGATATTTGAATTTTACTAATTGGGTTAACATTTCTAAAGATGTAGTGGCACTTCCTCAGATATCTAAGCAAATATAGGCCTATATCACTTTGTGTTCCCATGTAAGATTTAAAATTCAGGAGAAAACAATAAGTAATGTCTTTGATTGCATAGCACTTTATATAATGTCAGTTTATTTTTCATTGTGAAATGGCAATGTGGCTTGTGAAGCACAGCTTGAGTATGCAAGACAAGTGTGACCATCTTTGTCTACTGTGCCAACAGTCTGCTGCATCTTGCAGAAAAATATACCAGACTGGTGATATCTGTTACTATTTGTAGGATTAACACACTGTGTAAATTCCAGCTGTTGCTCATGTGATCGGTCTTCTTGGTAGCCAAATGAGGGTCTCCTGTGCTCAGCTACCACAGCTGTGTGTCAACTTGGCATTTAAAAGTCCAATTTGAATTATTCAGAGAGATATTCTCCTTCTGAGTCATCAGAAATCTCTTTCCTATGTATTTAGAAGATTAGAATAACATGAATAGCTTATATGTCACAGTTTGTAGTTAGATCCTATATTGCTTATCGTGATTTCATTCTTCATGTTAAAAGTATTTGTTTTTCTGCTTTTCATTTGCTCATCCAGGCCAGTTTCTGGCTTTCCCTGCCTAGGTGCAGAGTGTGTACAGTGAGACGTGGGAAGGGTGCTAGGAAAAACACATTTCATTCTTTCCATTTTGCATCAATCTGAAGGACTGATCTCATCTGAATGGCTAAGAGTCATGGTACCATCAGCGGTGCTGAGCCATTCAGAGCGCCAAAGGCAGTCTGAGTGACTCATAGCTGAGACAGTAGGGCTTTTGAGAGCTGCTTCTGGGGCAGAGCCACATGGAGTCTCGCTGTGCTATCAAAAGAAACAATAAAGCTTCACAATGCCCGTGTGTGAAAAGCTCTGAGTGGGTTACATTCTCATACTGATAAAGATTACGAATGGTGCAAGAGTTCAAACTCACATCCTTGGTTTTATTTCCTTCATCACTGAAATCCTAATAACAGATTGCAAATGCCTAATTTCATTCTCATACCTGGCTGTTTCAGTGATTCCTTCTAGATCTCTGTCTTTGTCACAGTTGCCTCTAGCAATAGAGGCACACCTGTCAACATGAGTCAGAAAAAGTTAGCAGTCCAATGCTAATCAGAAGCACTCTATTAATCACCATCTTGGTGACAAGCTTGTGTGTGATGTATATGTGTGGGCTGGTAGCAGATTAGTACCTTCTATAAGTATATCCAGAACACACGAGCCTGGGAGTTCATTAATATCCATAAAATTTCTGTTACTGTAAGGAGTCTCTTCAGTACAGCTTATTATACCGGACACAGATGTCCTAAACAAAAAACAAGCTAACAAAGAAAAAAGCTCTGTTCATCCTCATATTCTTTCAGTGTCAGGAGATTCTGTGTTTTGTACAAACTGTTTTTTGTTTGTGTTTGAAAGCCTTTTTGCAGAACTATTGTTAGTCCTCTAGATAGAAAATTCAAAAATTCATGTGATGTTTAGGCTTGTTAGTTAATTGAAATATTTAATTCCATATATTCTGCATAGTCTAGTGGGGCTGGAAATACCTTTTCCTTATCCTTGTCCACCACATTCCAATGGGAGTTGAATAATGCAAAATAAATATGAAAATTTTGAAGCTTTTCTTCCACATGATTAGTTTTCCTAAGAGACCTGATATGTCCTTGGTTTCTGTTTCTCTTTATTTTGCCTTTTCTTTCTTAGACCTTTTGGTTTTATCTCTTCTATAATGATGATAATTTTTTATTTCTCTGGCTAGCATTCTTTCCTGAAATTAAACTCTTACTTCGTAGATGAGAAAATACAAATAAATAAATAAATAAATAGATAGATAAATAGATAAATAAATAAATAAAATCCAGAGACAGGGATATGCTCAATAGCTGCTGAAATTAATTGAGAGCAGAACTCCAACCCTGGTACAACACTACCAGGACAATAAAAAAATAAAAATAAAAATAAAAATATAACTCCAAATCTGGAATAGTGCAGTGTAGTATTCTGCTGTATGATGAGGAAGGTCACCATTGTTTGTGCAAGGTTCTCTGTGACAGAACTGTGTTTTTCTGATGGTCTTGAATATTATGTTAATTCTCTCAGTTTGCTTCAGTTTCTTTCAGTTCTGAGGAAAAGTAGCTGACGAAAACAATGAGGTAGATTCAGCTGCAATGGTGAGGTTTTCAAAAGGACTGTCTTGCTTTCACTTGTCATAGCATAGAAATCTGTGAAATCAGTGAAGTGTATCAGACGAGTAATTCTGATAGTCTTTGCTTCTGAGACGTGATTGGTGTAAGCCTAACCTATTACTATCCTAGTATAGGTTTATCATAGCCAGCAAAAGCATATTTAATATTTTTTGTACTCATATTTTATCATTATCTTTTTCAATTTTATCATGTTGAGTGTCAGAAAATTCACCTGGTTTAAAGATACTTTGTTTTGTGTAATTTCAGCCTACAAAATGGAACCACCCTCATAGCTGCATTCAAGCCATCTACTGGTCCTGATAAGCACTCTAGAATAATAACACAGAAAAATATTAATAGGAGTTTCCTTCAGTTATTAAATATTACTGTAAATATTCTGACTTAGAGGAAGTGATGGAGGAGAAAATAGTGCGATGTTCAAACAGATACGAAATTTTTCTTAGGAACAAATAAAAACTTTGAATTGTTAACAGATTGTACAATTTTGCTTTGATTTTGCTGCTCTCTCATGAGATAGAAAATCAGAAAAATACTTCCTTAGAGTTATTGTAGTGCTGTCATAGTCAAGTGTAACAACTTCATTGTGCTAGACTCTGCATATATAAAGAGAAAAAAAATTATCCTTTTTCTGTGTATGTGCAACTATGCTAAGAGGAATTATCTGCAGGGAAATAAATTCTATTTCAGGTTGATATTGGAAAAAAAAGTGGATGTAGAAGGCTACATTATGAAGAGAATAGGAATGCACAGTAGTCCCTTGATGCAGGCTTCTGTTCTCTAAAGTCAACTAAGCCTATAAAGAACAACTGATGATTTGACTCATGATACAAGAATCAAAGCTCTGGGGATCCATCACAACTGTTGATATTTCACCCAAAGTGATTTATATTCAGGGAGTTACATTCTCAGACACACAGGCAAAGGAATATCTAATATAAACTATATTCTAGGGAGCATGCCTATCAAACACTAATTATCTCTTACACTCTGCTAATTCATAGTGAAAGAATGTTTCATTATAGCCTTCTTTGCTGTCTTGTACCAGGTTTGACGGTAAGCCTGACATTGTGCTTTGTTCATTAATAATGTTAGGAAGAAACAAATAGCTTCAGAGCATGTTTAGAATTCCATATTCCTCCATGTTATTTATTTATAATTTTCTCCCCTTTTAAGTTGTCTGTTAGCCATTAAAACCTGCACACAAAACACATCTCTTTTCAGTGAAAAATAAATTTAAGTTGGCACTTTTCATTTTGCTGCTATTCATTTTACTTCACACACACTCAACAGAAGCCTTTCCAGAAATGTTAGTGATGATGATCTGTGGCAATCTTCTGCAATGACAGCAGTGCTTCAGAAGCATCTTTGGTGAGATGCCTGTGTAGAAGAAGTAGGAAGTTCCATTCAAATATGAGAAAAAGCTTTTTTATGGTGAGAGTGCCAGAGCACTGGAACAGGCTGCCCAGAGAGATCCCCTTCTCTGGAGATTTTCAAGACCCGCCTGGATGCAGTCCTGGATAATGTGCTTTAGGCAATCCTGCTTTAGCAGGGGAGTTGGACTAGATGATCTCTAGAAGTCCTTTCCAACTCTGATAATTCTGTGATTCTGTGAAGATGCTTCATAACAACTTTGTTACTTATGAATAGAATGCTGTTTTATTCCAAATAACTTAATAGCGTTAAAAAAATGTCCGCTTGAATATTTCTGGAACTTGACTTTCAGATCTTTACTAACACCGGAATTTTATATATGTTAGTCATTCCAGCTAGTGCTTGAGGTGAAAGGAGAAGTTCAGAACTTTGATGCTCTCATGCCGAACTCATGCCATAACACGCTCTTCCATAATATTTAAAGGAAATAAAATAAACAAACAAAAAACATCAAAAAACAAGTTGTTGGAATTTGGGAAGTTTTCCTTCACCGTGGAAGTAAAATAATATAAAATTAAATTAAATTAAATTAGATTTCTTAAAAAGGGAATATAATGCATTTGTACTCATTTGTCCGTACCTCTTCCATTTCAGTCTTATAAGACACAGGCACATATGTATTATGAACCTGATAAACAGACTAACAATATATCTAGTTATGTGTTATTTTCCCATATTTTAACTAAATCCAGTGTTTCTGCAATCTCATTTCTCTAGTATGGTACCATCCTTTATTGAATAATCACTTTAATGTGAAGAAATCCTTCTTTATAGAAATTCTGATCACTCGTTGGCCTCTGTTTTGAACATATTAAATGTCCAGTGTCCAATAAAAAAGTTGATATTGCATTTTATAATGGTCCAAGTAAAATTAAATTAGCTTAAAATGAAGTGTTTGGGTTTTAGCCTTATCAGGTAAAGGTTAGGAGTTTGAGTGTTATAGTAATAAAATTTCTTAAATATTAATCTTGTAATTTAATTATAAATCACTCTTAAGATAAGCCAGTCTCCAAATCAATGAAAAAACCCTGAATTTATGTAACTTAAAGGCATTGTACTGTGAAGAATGCATCTATATTAAATTTGGTAACTCATTCATATACAGAGAATGATTAGATATGTATTGTAGAATCGTAGAATCATAGATTGGTTAGAGTTGGAAGGGACCTTAAAGATCATCAAGTTCCAACCCCCCTGCCATGGGCAAGGGCACCTCTCCCTAGAGCAGATTGCTGCAAGCCCCATCCAGCCTGGCCTTAAATACTTCCAGGGATGGGGCATCCACAGCTTCCCTGGGCAACCTGTTCCAGCGCCTCACAACCCTGACAGGAAAGAATTTCTTCCTAATATCTAATCTAAATCTCCCCTCTTCCAATTTAAAACTATTACCCCTCGTCCTGTCACTAGACTTCCTGACGAACAGTCCCTCTCCAGCTCTCTTGTAGGCTCCCTTCAGGTACCGAAAGGCTGCTATCAGGTCTCCCCAGATCCTTCTCTTCTCCAGGCTGAACAGCCCCAGCTCTCTCAGCCTGTCTTCACAAGAGAAGTGCTCCATCCCTCTAATCATCTTGGTGGCCCTGAGCTGGACCTGTTCCAACAGTTCGATATCCTTTCTATGTTGAGGACTCCAAAGCTGGACACAGTACTCCAGGTGGGGTCTCACAAGCGCAGAGTAGAGGGGGAGAATCACCTCCCCTGACCTGGTGGTCACATTTCTTTTGAAGCAACCCGGGATATGGTTGGCTTTCTGGGCTGCCAGCGCGCACTGCCAGCTCATGTTGAGCTTCTCCTCCGTGAGCACTCCCAAGTGCTTCTCCTTAGGGCTGCTCTCCAGCCATTCTCTGCCCAACCTGTATTTGTGCCTGGGGTTGCCATGTCCCAGGTGTAGGACTCTGCACTTGGCTTGGTTGAACTTCATGCCATTTGCTTTATGAATACATATATATGTGTATTTCTAATGCTCTAGTATATACAATGAATTACCAAATCTTTCAAAATGCAAAATAGTTCAAATCCCAATTGCACATTACTGAGGAAGACATAGCTTACTTATCTAAACTTTAACCAAGTTTAATAACAATAAGGCCCTTGTTGTTTAGACTTTGTACCAAAACCATAAAGACTGAGCCTTTCAGTAAAGACCAAATTACGAAGCCCTGAAAATGACATTTCAATTAATTTCCTTCTGATGGTAGCAGTGGAATAAGGTCTTTCACGCAACTAATATCTAACATTAATTAAATAGCTTCTTTCTTGAGAAGGACTTTTCACGTGAAAATGAAAGCAGACATTATCCAATTTATTTTATTTCTATAGAAAGACTTTATGTAGAGGTTGTTTGATGGCACTTTTCTTGACTCTCAGAGGCATTTTATGTATACATGAATGTGTAATCTTTTTTTTCTTTCTAACACAAAAAAAAATAGAAATTGTAATTTCATTTTATGTAAATGCGAACTTACGTATGTTACATTGATTATTTCTCTTTAATCTACATAGACTTGTAATGAACCTTACATTTTCTTACTTCAAAACAGCATTAATTTTCCATTTTTTTTATGTAGAGACTTCCACCTAGTCATAGACAGTCTTGGAATCTAGAAGCTAATATGGGGTAGTAAAGTCATACTGAGAAAAAATATATAGAATATAAATGTGTGTGTATATTATACGTAAGTTACAACATTAATTTTTATGGAAATGCATCTGTACTGTATTTGTATGTGTTATATACACCTTTGTGTTTATATATATGTATATATATGTATGTCTGTGTCTTATTAAATGCCCTATGAAAGAGGATCCCATAATGGTAACTGGAACATCAAAAATTGATACACCAAATTTTTTCATCATGCCATTTTTCTTTCCTCATAGATTTCTGTGTAATCAATATAAGGCTTATCTACGCTGTTCTTGATGACTGTCAGCACAGATTCTCCCAGGACATTGACTGTTTTAATCCTGATGTGTAGTTTGTTGTGGATGTCTGCCACCATAAAAGGTTATATTTGCTTGTCTTCACAATTCTCATGACTGTATATTCTTTAAAGGGAGGTGTGTAGCTCTGCTTGATATTCATTTTGCTGCTCCTTAATCAGGAATTGTTCATAAAGCAACTGTTCAAGCACTTAGATAAGCTATTGTAACTTCTTATTTTCTAGAGTTGATATTCTCCCACGTCTAGATATTTGTGACAGAATGATGGTTATATCAAGTTAACGTGTTGGATTCTGTATTAAATTGTGCTACCACTAGGTTGTGACTTCATTGTTTAAAATGAGAGCTTCAACAACAGAGTTGCCTTGAAAAACACTTGATACATTTTGTGGAAAAATCGTGTTTTGAAGTTTTTCATTGCTTATATATATAAAGTATGGTAAGATCGAGGGGTTTTTCCCTCCATCTTTTACTGCAGAATCCAGAATCCTCTTTTAAAGTGCTGTGATCTTGTCTACATATTGTATAAAAGGATACAGGTGTAGTCATTTGCTCTGACTTCAGAGGATATCCAAGCAACTTTTAAACTTTTACAGATAATTGATGTTTTATGCACTAGTGCATCTACACCTGATTGTTCTTACCATTTTGTCTCATTAACTGATTTAGAATGTCTTTTTATTGACAAACTTCTGTAGGCAAGTTCTGCTTTTCCTGACACTGTAGGCATGCTGACACTATAGACATTCCTGACAATAGAGAAATGCATACATTTTGAATAAATATTTGGCAAAGGCTGGAAGCTGAGGAATAGAGATGGAAAACCATGACATAAAGGAAGGAAAGAGAAATACACAATCCATTCTGTTCTGGATTTTTCTTTCCCTCATAGCCCCAGTGTTTTTTGCTAACCAAAGCGTATATATTACTAGAAGTTAGTAGATTACACACAAACTGACATGTGAAGAACCTGGAACTTTAGTCTAGTGTTATGCCAATGGCGTCTACCACTGAAGTCTGGTACAAGTCCAGGCAACCCTGGACCACAAACCATGTACAGTTGGGACTTGACTGCACAGAGCCATGTGGGCACTCCTCTGGCTGTGCTCTTCAGAAGATAAAGTTTCTTCCTTCTACCTGGCTACCTTTTACCTTGTAGATTCCCTTTTTAATTTTTACCTTGTAGGCTTTTTACCTTGTATGCATCCCATGGTTTCTTTCAAGCTTCTATGGAACCAATTCAGTAATGGAAAATGCCTGAAAAAAAGCAGAATTTCATCCAATCCCACATAACTAGAAGTACAAAGTCATCTAGTTCTTTTCAGAATGCCTTTGAAAACTGCCTCTACCCTTTGCTTTCTGTCATATAACTGCATCTTTCCTGGACCAGATGAAATCCTTTAACAACCTGCACAGCGTTAAAGGTCTCTCTACCTGTTATGTGAAGAGTGCTAACTAGTATATCAAAGATATTGCTTGCCTTGCTTTAACTGAAATTATGTCAGAACATAGTTATTAAGAAAAAAAAAAAAACAACAAAACACCACAAAATGCTTTTCTTTATGATTTTAAAAGTTAAATAAGTCCAGGTGATTATTTTAGATTGTCCCTGAAAAAAGTAGGGACAGACAAGAATAGGTTATGATTCAGGGGTCCTTATTGTTACAAAGTGTCATGCTAGCAGTCTTTCACTGTGTTCATATCAAACCTTCAAATACACAACATATCAATTTCTTTTTTGTTCATAGACTTTGAAGAGTATAATGAAGTAATTAAGGGAACATATAGAAAGAGATGATTTTTCTGTACTATCCTATAATCCTGACACATTTTCTTTAAGTTCAATAGTCTGCTAGTATAAAAGAAATTCCAATAGTATTTCACATCAAAAGTAGAGTAATGTATCTACAATTCTGCATTTGTGTAATACCAACTTTGCTGAAATATCATAGTGCTTTGAAAACATTTGTTTCTAGGTGTAGGGGGAATATGAGCTTTCTTTTAAAGGATTCAGTCATTACTGGTGCTACTCATGGCTTGAGAATACCTGCGAGAGAAGTAAATAACATGACTCATCTTTTGCCATTTCAACACAGAAAAGCATAAAAAAACCCACAAAGTGCCATTCAGAATGAGGTTTCTGTTAGTGGACTTGCAGAGATCTAGGTATTGCTAGGAGAGTATGAGGAATGTTGATGACTTAAGATGCTAATATAGGTGGAAATAATTCATGAATTAAATCAAAATGCTGAAACTTATATGTACTTTTTTAAAAAATGCTATCTGCCTATCTTTGTGTTAATTTAATACATAAGTCTGTGTGTGGTAAACATTTCTATTGCATCTTCATATAAATCATTAACTGCTTATGATACCTGAAGCAAACTTGTTCTGATGGAATGGACTTTGGAACTGAATCATAGAGAAGTGCTCATGATAAAAGTCATGTTTTGAAAATGTCTTATTTTTGCTGAAGAGCCATGGCACACCAACTTATTTGACTCATCTGTACATGAAACTGCCGCAACTCAAGTTCTCTTAAACTGCAAACTCTGTTGTATTTTTAGTGTCAAGGTGTATTGGAACGTGTGGTTTCGTTGTTCTTCTTGAGAATTTTTGAGTATTCAAAAAAGTACCATAAATCATTTCTGTCATTATACAATCTAAAACTGTAGATAACTCAAGAGATTTTTCTTTTATATGTCTATGAGTGGCTGTTTAGCCTTGTAACTGGAAAACATCAGTAACTCTGCAGTTACGTTTTATACCATTTAGAAGGTACAGAAAGTAATCTAGCAGTTTTGTTTCAGTTATAAACTGACATTAAATAGAAACTACTGTGAATTTAAGAGTCCAGTATAGCTTCTAGAAATAAATTCCAGCCTGGTTGGCACCTTTTAGATGACCAATTTCCTTCTTAGGTCAGGCTGGATGGGGCTTTGAGCAAAGTGACCTAGTGGGAGGTGTCCCAGCCCATGGCAGAGGGGTTGGAACTTGGCAATTTTTAAGGTCTCTTTCAATCTGAATCCTTCTATGATTCTGTAATTCTATGAAGGTATGTAATAAATTGTACTTCATAGCTCAGAATGACTGAAAGGCTAATTTTAGCTCTGAAGGGTTTTTACATCTAAATTGATCAATGTATCATATAGATTAATTAAGTTCTGCTGTCAGGGCCAAGGACTATCAGTGTATCACTCCTGATGTATCATTTATTAGTATCTCACAGAACAATAACTTTCTAAAAGTCTCTATATATTCTTTGCATTTTTAAGGCCTTGAAAAGGTCTGCCTATTTCAAAGAATAAAATTTCATCCTGCGAGGAAAATGCTGAAGTCCCATCGATGTAACAGACCAGTACTCACCTGCAGAAGATGAACAAATTCAGGAAGAATTTAATTTATTTCTGACAGCTGAATAAATTAGAAAGACGTTTCCTGACACAGAAACATGATTACTTTCTGTCCATATAGCCAAAGTTTTACCTGGTCAGAATGAAATAATGTGGGTAAAACCAGTAGAATTGTTGACACATGAAAAAATATACATGAATTCCTGTCCACTGAATGAAAAATCATCTGTGTTCAGTGCAATCCCTTGCAGATTTTTAGCATAAAAAAGGCTTCAATCTGCTGTTCAGAATTTCCATAAGGCACAATTAATACTGAACTGAAAAATGCCAGGGCTCTTTCCACACAGGACTAAAGCTGGAATATACTAAACCACCAGAATTCCTATGAATCATATCCAGAAATGTGCTACAGGTACTAGCACTCTATAATATAATACATTTTCTCTCTCAGTAATAATTGTCATCCAGAAGATAAATCCATGACAGAAATGGATGAGAAGTAAAAAACTTTTTCTTGATGACTGAGCACAAAAGATGGTGTCCACATTGCAATGGTATACAAGCTGATAAACTTAGGGAAGCTATAAATGCACAATACATATATTTTTTATGAGAAGAGATTTTATTTTCTTTAATGTTTTTCAGAGAACAGCATAGTCTGAATCTTACTATAAAACCCGTATTGTAGTATATAGTTTAGAAAAGTAGTTAGATTGGTACGTTGTCCACATTTTCTCATGTATTTATATAACCAAGGGGCTTTTACTAGTAATTAATATGAAAATGAGAAAATTTTAAAATTAACCAAAAAAAAGGGGAAGAAAGTATAATAGATTCATTGAATGTAGATAAAATGACACTGCCTTTGTAATTATTAAGAGACCTGCTAGGATTCATAATATGATATAAAAATTAAATAAGAATAAATATGTCTTCTAAAATGTCATGCTCTAGTGACAAATACATACAGAGAGATTAGACTGTAGGGAATTTGGCGGGGGGGAGAAGCGAAACGGAAACAATTCTACTCCACAAACTGTCCAATTTCATCTCTGGAATTCATCACCTCCAGTTATGTCCCTTTTTAATAAATCTGCATTTGAAACATCACCAATACATGAAATCTAGATAGGTATAGAAATATATTTCCTTTTTTTTTTTCCCCATAAAGCCGGCTTTGTAGGTATAGTTGTATTAAAATAAGTAAATGAAAAAAAAAATGCATGACAAACCATATGAAAAAATGCATAACATAAATACATTCCAGACTGTAGTTTGAGAAATAAAATGAACGCTGAAGCAGAAAGACAGAACTTTTAGAAGAGCAAAGGGTAATTAAAGTACTCCAGTCCCACTGATGACCGCTGTTATTGGGACTTTTATAAAGCATACATTTTAGACAGAACATTTTTATACTGCAAATAGTGCTCAATAACTCTTAGCCCATTACAGACTCAGAATAAACTCTAAACTAAAGCATAATTTCATAATCTCACTGGATGCCTAAATTTATAATTTCTAATTATTTTGAAGTTATTTAACAGTGTTATGAAGTTGACTATCCTGAGACAAATTGCATTATCCAGGTTTCAATAATATGCAAACAAAACCAAACTTATGTAATTGTGATGCCCAATATATGTTTTATATATAATGTACCATTTTACAGTAGTCTTTTGAATCATTATATTTGCTGCTTCTTCATTTTTCCCCTAAAGGGTCCATGATTTCCTCCTGAATCAGTAAACAATGTTTCTACAAAATTAGTTTGATTTCGGGTTCTTACTGAAAACAGTTCAGCTCCTTCCTGTGCATCTTCAGTAGTTCTTTCCATTAATCAAACCTATTAAAATAGGATTATGAAGCCTCTGTTTTAATGATCTGTAAAAACCCTTGAGCAAGTTGATTTATGATTAGTGGTCAGTCTGATAAAAGCTCTAGTTCTTATGCTTACCTATCCATGTTTTCACAGCTGATACAGGGCTTGTATGTCCAGCAGGACAGGCAAGACATTTTGGTATAATGAAAACTGACTGGTTCTTACATCCCCAGTCTTCCTCTTCTCGTAAATATGGCATTAAAAATATGCGTAATCTTTACTTCTTTCAAATTCCACTTATAAAATCACCAGCAGGAAATTACTATAGAATTTGTGAGGATCTGATTATCTTATGATTTCTGTAAAGCGTAACTGGCTCCAATAAAGATATCTGGATTTTTTTAGGGATGTGTCTTGAACAGATGATCAAAAGTACACATGCAGAAGCAAAAACAAATGAGCTAGACTTTAGTAAAACCTAATGCTTACCAGTTTCCTCTTTTTTTCTTCCCACGTCCATCCTACCCCCACTTCTCATGCTTTTTGATTATTAATGAATTTTTGCTCTTGAATCTCTTGTTGAGAAAGCATTTGAAGAATATCGTTGTAAACATATTACATGGATGATTTGCAAAGCACTTCAGCTTTATTCTTAGTTTTAAGACTGGAAGAGGTCGAAAATACATGCATGGTGACAAGCATCTATTTGACCAGTCCTGAGTGATTGGTTGTGAAGATTTTTTGAATTCGTGAATATCAGTAGACTCCAGTGCATTCAATTAAAACCAAATCCTTACTACCTGAGATTTTTTTTCCCCACAATATTTTGTGTTTCATTTGTTCTTTTAGTCATGACAATAAGATGTCTAAATCATTAATTTCAGCACAAAGTATCTATTTACATCTCAGAGTGGTGTTTTCTACTTACAGGTAGTTATGGACTGTTACTTTTCCTTTATATCAATATTTCTTTTCATTTATATATATATCAATTACTTCGACTTTCTTGTAGGGTCATGTTTGATTTAGAACCTCACACTCAGGTAATACCTTGTCAGGGTTCAAGTGTATGTTGCCACTATAAGATGTTAGATTTCTCCTTACTTCAAACAAAACCAAAAGGGATCAGTACAACATGTCAGAGTCTATACCTCACACTGTGCATTTCTTCTAGTACAGTGCTGCTATCTGGTATGCTTTGGAAACAACTAGTATAACAAAATCAAAATCTTAGGCACTTAAGAATTCTCAGAGGCTCACTGAATTCTAGATTTACAGGAGGATTTAGACACCTGAAGCTTCACATGAAAATGGTAAAATTACCATAGTCTATTAGGAAACAATTTCCTTCAGGCATCTACACGTAGGAATCTGACTTTCATGCTTTCAAAAACCTAGCAATGGCTGAACTGCGTCATTAAGTGCCTAAATGTCTTTGACAGTCTTGTCCTTGTTCCTTCAGGATCTATCTAATGAAAGAAATAGTTGCAGTGAAATGACTCAAGAAGGAAGTATATGTTAATGTGTACAGAAATTATATAAAAGGTGCATGCATTCATTGTAGTAGTGCATGGTTCTTCTGTCTAAGGACACAATCATTATGGCATGTAGGCTGTAGTTTCCAAAGCCACTTAGACACTCATGAGCTCATCTCTCAGATGACCTTCAATAGTACATTTCATGAGTACATAACTAACTTCAGAAAATGTTACACTGTAGTGAAACTAGTTTTCATATTACAAGTTAATGAGTTCCTCTTTTAAGTTACTAAATTAACATGAACACTGTACAAAAGATTACAATAACATGATAAAAACATTAATATAGTCTTAATTATTTAAAATGTGTTTTATAATCTTTTGACTCAAAAGTAAGAACTGCTGTAGAAGTAAATATAGCAAGATGAACAAAGCACTTCAGAAGAGTATTATATATTCTTATATTTCTGGGCCTGAATGTAATCTATAAATGTACTCTATAAACATAGTCCTAAGCTCTGCCTGCAAGATTTGTATACAAAAATCTGTTCCTGACTTCTTTGTTCCTGCACAAAAAAGGGAAAGATAATACAGATGTTTATTCATGACATATTTTTTTTTCTTCTTTGTCTGCTGGTAGCCAGGCAGTAGACTGAATTCAGTCCAGGAAAGAAAGATGAAGTCCAAATTTCTTCTGCAGGTAACTGCTGTCCCAAGAAGTTATCTCCATATTTCTGCAGTATTTAAAGTGTAGATCATGTAGTCCAGCCCTATCAAGCTCCATGAATTATGAACCTTCCCTTTCCTATTGTGTCCTTGCAGTGCTTACAATATATATCTTCCCAGTATTGCACAGTGGCATCTCACCAGCTTCTGGATGCAAATGTGCAAGGTTCTGTTTATGTCTTTTTTTTTCTTGCATGGCCATAATAAGGAAGAAGGATCTTTCTGTAGGATGGCCCTATTGATGTTAATAGATTTTGTGCTCATTTGAAATGCATTAGGATCTGGCTGTGCTATCTTTGATACAAATTAAATTGGAAAAGAAATACATAAAATTCAAGAAAATCAAAGTGCTTTCAATCTATCTTTCTCCTTTGCTTCCCACATTATCGATATGACTTCATTGTTTTAGTGGTTTTTTTTGGTTGTGTTTTTTGTTGTGTTTTTTGTTTTGTTTTGTTTTGTTTTGTTTTGTTTTTTATTCTAAGAACTAGCTGCAGAATGTGCCCACAAATATGATTAGTAAAATGGATTTAGCGAAATACAACCCATGCTTTTGAAAATACTAGTAGCAGCAATATTGCTTCACTGGTTACCTTCAGATTATTTTGTATAATGTGCTATAAACTAAAAGGGTCTAACTTTAATATTCTGAATCACAGTCTCTAGATCCCAAAGAAGCTTTGTTAGGTCATTGAGACTTGCTATATACCTAACGTACACAGGTCTGCTTCACCAGTGGGTGTTTTTTTGTTTGAAAATTGTTTTTGTTTTAACAATAGATGAGAGCTTTTGATAAAGTTGCGAAATTAACTAAGCCGCAACTGCTTTGCCAGTTTGTTTTCAAGAAATTGGATCTGGTTCTACTTTAGAAAACATTTCAAAATAATACAGTTGCAACAGTATAAGGTTTATTCTCCAGTTTCAGCTGTTCTGACCAAGTTCTTTACATGGAGGACTTCTTCATGCCTGATTGCTTATAAGTTTGCAATACTACTGTTCAACATTCTTTAGCTGACTTCAGTACACTTCATGGCTTCAAGCTGGTAGGTAGAAAATAATTAGATGTTCAAGTTGCATTATGAAAGAAAAACTGCAGCCCACATGTCCTGAACTCTGAAAATGTGAAAAGAATTTTTCTCACTGATCCAGGGAGAAAAGTACTTTCTCTGCCAGCTTGCAGCCTGATCATTTTGGTCTGGGATGAAAACTACACTATACCTTACTTAGTCTTTCCTGTTGAATTATATTGCCTGAAAATGTTCAGTGCTAATTGAAGAAACATAAAAAGTATATTGTTACGAAATCAAATATTTTATTTAATATTAAGTGATGAAACGTTTGGAATTGCTAAGCAGCTTGTGAAAAATTATTTTCTTAAAAGGGAAACACTGTGTCCTTAGTTACATGCAGTCACTAAAGATAAATGATTTCTCACTTTTAAAAAGTTACAAGCATAATTTTACAAAAGATTTCATTGTGAAACATTGATGATTAAACTCTAATCTTCTGACAAATACAGTTTCTGCTTTATTGTTGAAAACTTATGTAAGAATGTTTGAATTACAGTCTATATTCTCTTTTTCATAGGAATCTCTTATGCCTATTTGACACTGAACAAAAAATGTTGTGGGTTTGGTTTGGTTTTTTTGTAAATCCATTCATCTAGTTTAAGTCAGAAATTTCCGCTCTTAGGCATCAGTAGCAGAACTAAAGTCCTTAGCCAAAGTCTTGGATTAAAATATTGCTTATGAAATTACTCTTTTTTTTTTTTTTTTTGGTGCAGACAGATTTTGCTTGATGAGAGATTTTGAACTACAGCTATGATATATTTGATTTTTTTCAGTTTTCTATAAACGTAGAAAACTATATTTTTTCCTAATATAATCTGAAAGATTGTCACAAAATTGCATCCTCATAGATCAAGATTGATTCTGAAAGCACTAAACCATCTTTGAGATGTTTAATAAATGGTTATTAATTATACTGTTGAGTGAAATTACTCTTTTATAAGCATAGTTTAAGCATGCATATTTTACTGAATTTATGGCTCATAGTGAGTTTTCATTATACATGTGCCTCTTTCATTATGGAACTCTGTATTACAGTGGTCACCTTGATAGATCTCATAAATCATGTATATTCAATATAAATATGAAATGTTACTTTTTGTGTCGAAACCTTTTTTGTATAGATTCCTAATGGGTGAATTCCCAGTAATTAGATTTGACAGTTAACATTACATGTGAAGGTAGGTATAATTAGCCAAGGCAGAGACATTGATTTCTTCATTTGATCATCTGGGGTGATATTTCAATCCCTGTTTTCACAAATAAGTGAAGTAGTGAATTGCAAATCAGAATTTTCAGAATCACTATGGAGCAGGTATGCATACAGCCAGACAATTTGGTTTCATAACATGTTGCACAGACTTTAAGAGATCTCCAGATCTATAATGTCATGGCCTTATAAACAGCAAAAAATCAGATAGTAAATACAGAAAAAGAGTTTGGATTGTTTGATTTAGGTAATATGATTTATACATTCAGATTAAGAGAGATATAATTTAGATATTAGGAAGATAACTGTAGGAGGAATGCATTGTTCCTCAGAAGAGTACAGAATCAGATTCAAAATAAATAAATACAAGTTTTCAGGGCACATCAACAAGTTTCCTGAAATAATCAATGACAACAATATAATCTCTTAAGTGATATTTTGAGTGCTAATTCTCTTAATTTAAGAGGTGGAGAGCTGCTTGAAATACTAATTCCCAAAGAACAGGTGATTGATAGAATTGGTGTGTCAGAGAGAGAATAATTGTGTTCCCTATGATATGGAAATGCTTAAAGCAATGCATTATGCCAGAAGTTTATCTCCTGTGCTTTCGGTACTACTTGCCCTGTGATTGCTTGAATTATTCATTAATTAAAGAAGTATAATGTGATTTACTGAATTTCAGACTACAACCAAAATAAATAAATGTGCTTTTAAAAGAGGAAAAGATACTATTAGAACACTTTGACTTCTTAGTTTATTTTAATTATTTCCCTAGCAGTAATTAACCTATAGTGCACTTCATTCCTGCATTAAAATTAAGTAGAATAAAATTAACACTTTTTTAATAACATCAAATTAACTGTCATTAATAAGAATTTAATTACCCTGTTTCATATTAGATATAATTAGCTAACAATCTATAAATCTGTAAGAAACCACAACTTAACAATATAACAATATAACCAAATAACTAATCTAAGCCCAAGAAGTAAATAAAAAGATGTCATATGTGACATATATTTCATTGCCCATGAGGGAAGACGATTAAAGCTCTGGTAAAATATAGAAGGCTAAATTTGAGTCGGCCCATCCAAAGCCCTCTTTACCATTCTGTATGCTTTTATTAAGTACTTAATGTTTAAATTATGTACTTAATGTTTAAATTATATAAATAGTCTTCTTTGACTTTGTGTTATTATAGTTGGTGCTAGATGAGGAAATAGTGTATATTGAGGGTTACTGCTTTAAAATATTGAGTAGACTGCTGAAAATGTTGGCATTAGTTTTCTTGTCTTGTTCTTTATATTAAGAATTTTCATCAGATAATTTAGTTTATTACAATGAAAATTTCCTAGGAGAGAATCTTGAGATTTCCATAATGAAGCTTCTCAGATTCCGTAAGTAGAATTTCTGCTAAAAACCAGTGAGAAAAGCAAGGTCTGTTAAGTTCATTGCCAGAGTGATAACTTAGGGTTTCAACTTTGACGTCAGCATGAGCTAAACTACCCTGCAAGTCTGCTGGAGGCCTGTCGTACTTACTCCCTGCCTTTCCAGTCATTTAAGAAAACAAAGATATGTGGACCCTAAGAAACAAAATCCTCACACTTCTTTGCCATTCATCTTTGGAAAAATATACTCTGCTGGGGAAAAAAAAAAAGTATTGCTGGAATGTACTTTTTAACTTACTCCCTCATGTTCTTGTCTTAGGTTAAAGTATTTTATGATATTTATTACTCAGAGGAAATATAGTGGGAAATATAAAAATATCTATTCTGTCTATTGTACTCAATATGTGAATTGATTACTTAAGTGTACAGTGGAGTTCAGAGCTATGTACATCTGAAATGTCTTACAAAATATTTGATTATACAAAATATTTATAATAAACTTGTAATTATTTATTTCTTGAAGCCAACTTTTAATTTCAGTGAGAATATTGTTTTTTTCCCTAACTTAAAAAAAAAAAATGCACACAGTTAAATATATAAATAATAATCTCAGTCATGTATATATATGTCATAAAAATAGGTTCCTGATCAGAGACTTTCAAATCCTTGGAATGCTGATAGTCATATCATTCTTAACTTTGAATATTGTCAAATGTGCGGTGTTTAATACATGTTCACTGTCTGCTCTATATTCAGAAATTGTGTCAATCACTAGTGCTTTAGTTTACCTTCAATTTTAAAATGTAAATATCTTGTAATGTATTTGCTAAAAACCAGTATTTGTTGCCTTGAGAAATGATACAGAGATGTTATTATTGTTAAAAAAGTAGAAAGATAACTTTTCACTTTGAACTACACCTGTCTGCATCTGTAGTGCTTGTTTTGACTTCAGAACAGTTATTTCTGTTTAAGGAGTTCATGCATGCATGCATGTAACAGCAATGATGCAGTATAAATTTGTTGAAGAAAATATGTTCAAGACAGTAAGTAAATTTTAAATTAAGATCCAGGCATTTTAAATTTGAACTAGACCCTGTTAGAGCTAAAAAGCGTGCAGGGTATAGTGATTTACCATGTGGTTTGGTGGTGCTTTCAGATTTAATAACTGAACTTTGTGGGAGGTTACTGAACCAGATATCTTGCCTAATTTATGAGAACTAAAGAAGTCCACCTGGTATGCGAAGCTGAGAATTCAATGTTATTCTAATTAAAGAATTATTATTAGTACAAATTACTCTGAGCAGCGCTAATTTGAATAAACTGGTTTCTTAAGGCATGAGGATTCTCTTTACTTCAGGAACTAAGGAGATGTTGCCGCTTGCAATTGGTGATTTTTCTGGTTTTTGGATCTTGTTTGCCTGCACTCCAAAATCTCTAGACCCTTCTGGGCTGTATGGGCAAGCAGAGCCTCAGCACAGTGTGAGCTCTGCGACTTGTTGTGTAAACAATGTTTTATATCAATCCGGACTTGGACTTGGCTGAGGTTTCTTCCTCCTGTATTTGCTCCTTTGCTTTGTTCATAAGTGGTCATCATCTTCTCATTACTCCTTCACACATAATCTAATCCCTTGTGTTCTGTTGGTCATTAACACCAAATGGGAAAACAGATTTGAATTGTTGCATACAGGAAATGTGCTTGCTGTTTGTGGTTCTGCTTTAGGTCAGTGTCCCAATGCCACAGGCAGAAGGCAGGTGGAGGTCAAACTGTTCTAGCACAACAAATTACAATGAAACTAAAGAATTCCATGTTTTCTTAACTAATAATATCGTTATTTCTAAATAGTGCTACAGTAAAACCTGGTAAACTTCCTCATATTCACTGTTTCTCTGTTGTTACGCTTACCTTTCTTCTGATTCTCTGGATCCCAAATTCAGTAGCAACAGCCTTTTCCATGGAGAAGCAGAATTGCAGAAGGGCGGTTTCAGCAAGTAGCCTGTGTCCATAGTCTTTCACCAGTAGAAGTCTGCTGTGGCTGTGGGGTGTTACATATTTGCCTGGGATCACATTATACTTTTGATAAGTTGATAACCGCAGCCTGGTTGCTTGATCTTTCTTTAGCAGTTATCCCTAAAACTATCTCTACCAAGTCTCTCATGGTTCCTTATGAAGCAGTAATTGACCATTTATGATTTGTGTTTATAGTTCTGGGGCTTCTGATACTGTCTTTTGTTAGGAGGTTCAAAACCTTTACCTGTTTTTTATACTCATACTTTTTGGCACTGCAAAAATACCGATCATTAGATTACTAAGACGACACACAGAAACATATAGATACAATAAGTTCAGCATGGAGAAATGCAAAATCCTGCACCTGGAGGGAAACAACCCCAGACACCAAGATATGCTGGGGGACACCCAGATAGAAAGCATCTTGGCAGAAGAGGACCTAGAGAGCCTGGTGAATACCAGGTTGAACATGAGCCAGCAACGTGCCCTTGTAGCAAAGGCGGCCAATGGCATGCTGGGCTGCATGAGGCAAAGTTATGTCAGCAGGTTGATGGAAGTGATCCTTCCCCTCTACTCAGCACGGATGAGGCCACATCTGGATTTCTGTGTCCAGTTCTGAGCTCCTGAGTGCAAAAAAGGCATGGACATACTGAGGAGAGGGCCACTAGGATGATTAAGGGACTGCAACACCTCACACATGAGGAAAGGCTGAGAGAGCTGGGACTGTTCAGCCTACAGAAGAGAAGCTCAGGGGGATCTCATCAATGTATATAAAAACCTGAAGGGAGGGTGCAGAGATGGTGGAGCCAGGCTCTTCCCACTGGTCCTTAGTGAGCAGACAAGAGGCAACAGCCACAAACTGAAACACAGGAGGTGCTGTCTAAACATCAGGGTGACCAAGCCCTGTCACAGATTGCCTAGGAAAGTTGTGGAGTCGCCCACCTTGGAGGTATTCAAAAGCCATCTGAACATGGTCCTGGGCAATCAGCTTTTGGTGGCCCTGCTTGAGCAGGTGGTTGGATCAGATGACCTGCAGAGATCCCTTCCAAACTCAGTCATTCTGTGATTCTGTGAATGCTTTGATACCACCTTGTTATTAGTATCTAACAATTATAGCAGTACCACTGGTGCACTATCAGAATTACAACGTGGGATGAGAATGTTCTGTCCATTATGTCAGATAGCTGCTGTGAAGTAAATAGACAAGTAAATAGAGAATCTTGTTTGCTTTTAGTAAGAGGCATCTGTCCTTGATGCAATCCCATCAAAATATAGAAGAGTCATTTAGTAAGCGTATCGAAATTCAGAGTGGAGTTTGCACTGATATTTCAATTTTTCTCCTCACATCAACCTCCTTTTATACATTGATTTATGTGTCTTTGAAGACAGAGATTGAAATTGAATCTTTCCTTTGCACATGCTTTACAATGTTTTAAAGTTATGTGTGGCAATACATACTTAATAAAGATTTAAAGAAGTAACTCAGTCACATTGATCCAGACAGATCAGACAGTTTTTTAAATGCGTGTTGTTATATCATATCAATCATGCCAAGCCTTGCTTAGGAAGTCTGAGAAATCAAAATCATCAAGTCAGTCTTAAAGGGGTATGATGATTTGCTGTTAATATAGTTGTCAGCTAAAAATCACTGTCACTTTTTAAATAATTCAGAATTATTTTGCAATTAAAAAATCTTTAGGATTTCTTCTAAATACTGACTGGTACTACATGAAGTTATATTTAGGCAGATGAGAATAATCAAATTAATTCATTTTTTTTTCTCAGAATGAAGTATGGTGTTTCTTAATTGTTGCATTGAAAGTAAATGATCTTTAAATTAATCTAATATATTCCCACATCATATTTTCTACATATTTTCTATGTAACTCTCATATCATAGAATATGTAGCTATATGAAACTGAAACAGTACTACTACAGGAGAGCTGGAGAGGGACTCTTTGTCAGGAAGTGTAGTGATAGGACGAGAGGTAATAGTTTTAAATTGGAAGAGGGGAGATTTAGATTAGATATTAGGAAGAAATTCTTTACTGTGAGGGTGGTGAGGCACTGGAACAGGTTGCCCAGAGAAGCTGTGGCTGCCCCATCCCTGGAAGCGTTTAAGACCAGGCTGGATGGGGCTTTGAGCAACCTGCTCTAGTGAGAGGTGTCTGTGCCCATGGCAGGGGGGTTGAAACTCAATCATCTTTAAGGTCCCTTCCAACTCTAACCATTCTATGATACTCAAATTTCATGACTTAATAGTAGTTGAATTGGATGACAAAGTTTTCTTTAGTTTCCATTCACTTCACTCTGTTTTCCTAATCTAAAAAAAAAAAAAAAATGCTTTCATAAAGGTTGTGCTTAAATTCTTGATTGCAAAAGATTATATTATTTGATTTCTGTAAGACCCTCATCTCCATCCTCAGAGATCTTTCATCACAGAGCAAAGGTACAGGAAGCAATTCATTGTAGAGCATTGTTAAAGTTTCCTTGGGTGCAAAAAGACTAGCTGATGAAAGACTAGTCCATTGAGGGATATTAAAACCAATTAATATAGCCACTGGCTTGGGAAATCATTTCCAAGGTTCTTCCCAAGAACCTTGTCCTGGAGGCTGACAAGGTTAACTGGATATGTGCTGGGATATGGCTGTTCTCATAGTTTTTGTTGGGCACAGGTCACTAGCCAGCAATGGAGACAGTGTGCTCCACCAGCTGTCCTTGTCATGGCCTTACACACAGGGAGAGAAGCCCAGCTCTCAACCACCTACTGATACTGCCCTGATTGCTGGGGCTCCATTGATTTCTAACAACTGAGAATATTCATTCTGTATTTCTGTATTAACTTTGAACTTAGGGACAAAGCATCTGGACTCAAAACATAGGCATAATCAGCAATCACTCAGTAGGGGGTGTAATGATAACCACTTACTCTCATCATGTTTTTTTCTGGATTTGCACTGAGAGATCAGACTTTTTTCCCCACAAGGCACTTGAAAAATGTAATTGTATGCACTGATTAGGGTAAAATTAGTTTATATACTATAAAATATTTGAGAAAAACTTTGAAAGGAAATGTATCTCTCATCCTCAGTATGATTTCCACCTTCAAAAAATAAAAAGTGGGGGGAAATAACAAGCACCATCATCTATTGAAAATTTAATTATATTCAAATAAATATTCTTATTAATCTAGGATTTTATGTAGCTCTTTATGAATATTTTCAGAAAATAAAATGAGAAATAATTAATTTCTGGTGAAGTTTAGAAGAAATAAAAGGAAGACGTACATTCATAATTATATGTGTGAAGAGCAGGGAACTGGGTGCAAGACTTTGGTCTTTTCATTTCATGGTTTATTTAAATGGATGTACTTTTCCTCTTTCATATCCCTTTCTGAGGCCTGAACTTTTAATTCATCATGGAGAGGAAGGATGGGACGTGAGGAATAGGGCTGGATTTTTCCAGGCCGGAGGAGGGCCTGGAGGTTTTGGTGTGTGGTGATTTGGGTTTCCAGCAGGAAGAAGCAGATGAGATCAAAGGTGTGAGTTTACACTTTAGTATGTGTGGTAGGATATTAGGCACTGCTGTTGGAGAATTCAGAGTATGGGGGATATTTTGCAATGTCATATCACTGTTGAGATTTTCTGGATAACATTGTGCATACATTTGTTAGGTATTCAGTAAAAGTTAAGCTAAAAGTTTCTAGGACATCCAGACGTATCACCCGTATTCTCTGCAGCTGAATTTTTCACATGCTTTGAAAATGTCTGTGATTTGTTGATTATTAGGTGCCCAAATAGAACTACTGTGCAAATGCTCCAACCCAGCTACAGAGTTGGGCATAGGATTTCAATTCTTTAGCAAATAACTTTGGATGAATTCTAAATGTTGAATCATGGCCAAATGTTTAGAAATAGATGCTCTAGATTAATTCTAATGGGTGGTTTTGGTTGGAGATATTATAAAGTCCCAGCTTCTTATTGGATGAGGCATATGTCTTGATCTCTAGCAACTGGTAGCAGCTGGTAAACACCCTTCCTTTGAAGGAAGGCTTGATTCTTGTCATTTCAGCAAAATAATCTTCTGTTCTGTCTGAACCAAGACTGTCCGAACAAAATACATCTTTTGCTTCTGCTCATTTCCTTGTTCTGGAAGTTTCAACAGAGATTCATCAGAACTATAAATCACAGGCAGGCAGTCATAAGAAAATAATTGTACTGTCTAGCCAAAACAGTCTGTCAACAAGGCAGCGTACCAGAGAGGGGTGGAGAAGGAGACTTGCCTTTTTAGTATTCACAGAATGTGAATATTTGGTCTGGGTTTTCTACATCATGCTTCCAAAAGTCACAGCCCCACGAGTTTAATGTATATCCAGGTGTCTCCACTATCCTGGGGGTTAAATTTAATATTTTCCAGAGTTTGTCAGAAATTAGCTTAAGACTGTATAAGTTGTAGGTTAGCATGCCAGTCCTAATGAAAAAAAATAAAAAATCTTACACTGGTTTTGGGGAAGGCCATACAGTTTAGGCATTTTGTCATAATTTGATTAAGTCCTGCAATGCATTTGGGTTTTGTAACATTTTTCTGGCAGATAGTAAATCATTACACAGTTCAAACTCTAATCTTGGACTTTTCCAGCTTTTTCCATTGCCATACCAGTTCTTAACCATGTTTTCTTATTGCAAATTATGAATTTTGAGTCCTGCAATGTTCATCAGTAGATTAGGATCTATCTGGGATAAAGACCGTCATTTTAGCATTTATATACTAGCTACTCTATAGACAGCAGTTTGTGATGTGGGAAATTAGGTACTGCTATAGGATGCATTTTAAGTAATCGGACCCATTCAGAACTGGATCTGGGGAATGTTTTGAAATCATAAAATGCAGATGTGTGACTTTCATTGAAGGATTTGGCTTAACTACTGTTTGTCTTTCTTGAAGCCTCACCTTATATTTAACAGTATTTAAAAAATAGGAATAAATTGAAGACTAAAAATTCTACTAATCCTTGAGAATTGTATGTACAATGTATTCTTCAGTTTGTCTATTAACTCAAAGGCAGCTTTATATAAAAGATTTTGACCAGAAAAAAGAAAGGACGCTGATTTTCAACACTTTCCCTATGTCATTTAGAAGAGCTTACTGTGAAGTTACTGTGTTGTAAAACCTCAGCCACTGTTTGCCAGGAGCATGGATTCCTTTGGGTAAGGTGGATTGAATTCTGCTTGCACAAAACAAGCATCAGTATTTTTTGTAAAAAGTAATGCTTTTTCTGAGGCCAGTATGAGATGTAATCTCCTTTATTTCTCAGTATTCAAGGCAGTTTCACAATTTTTTAACATTTTTCTTCTGTAGCACTTTAAGAATCAATAACATGATGCCTTTAAGGAAAATTCTGTCTTATATTTTGCTCTCTTTCTGTTAAATTGATAAGAGAGTTAACAGTTCAGTGTCCCGGGAATTCTTTACTGTTACCCCTAACTATTTTCTTCAGAGTTCCATCCCAATTGACATTGCAGGTGATAATAGTCAAAGCAAAGAGATTTTGTATTTCCCTTTGTGTTGGAAATGTCCTAAGCCTAGCTCTGAAATTTGCTCCTCTGCTGTTCCATCAAATGCTTTCTTGTGATATTGCTTATTCCTGCCACATCACTCCAGAATTCAACTGTAGTTCTGAACTGAACTGTAGTTCAAAATAAATGCTTGTCTGTAGCCTTAAAGGAGGCTTTTTAGTCTCCTATTCTAGTAACAGTGCTTAGTGGTTCATAGTTACTTAAACATTAACACTTAATTAGTGTGAGAGAAACAGAGGGTGTTAACATTGTTTGACTGAAGATAATGTTTTGACTACAGGTGGATGGACCTTTCCAATTCTGCATGATACTCTGCTGATATTTCCTGATTTACCTAGTGATAGCTTGAAATCCCTCCTCCTATCTCATGCATTTTATAAACACATTTCCAAGAGAAATCATCCTGCTAGTGAAACAATGAATTAGACATAATTTCATCTCAATAATATGTTCTCATTATTTATGCTTGCAATTTGTGAGTTCCCAGTGTATTTTCCCTGACACCTCTATATGTGTTGTCTTTCACTGTCTTATTTTGTTGGTACTAATAACAGTATACACTAGGGATATGTACACTTACATTATATGGCATCTATAACCTGCTCCATAATGGGATGTATATGGCTGGATTACCATATCCTCACCTCCACAGAAGCCCTGTGTATTCTTTCTGTGAAGAGGTCTTTAACCCAGAAACACTGTTGTCCTACAATGTTGTTATGAGCTATTCACAGAATTTTCTGAAGCTTGCAAACCCTTGCAAATCAGTTTAATCCCATGCAGCCCTAGCGTGCTTTTCCAAATGCAAGAATATTTGTGCATGTTGCATGCCACATCATGGGCATATCCATGAGCTATGTTTTTGTGAAATCCAACTGAAATCTTTATGTATTTTAATTACACAGTGCTCTTGCTGAGTTTTGAATGCTAACAAATTTACAAAGATGTCAGAGCACAAAATGCCCTACCTGAACTTTGTTCTGAAAGAGGTTATTTTTCTCAGAAAAATCATATACAAATCATTATGATTGTTTACAGTTTATCTATTATTTTTTTCTGAGACTTATTTCCCAGATTCAGCTATGATGCTGACTCTTCAACAAAGACTGTTAAAAACTGAAAAATTGTCTCTCTAACAGGTAACTCTTGAAAATTATTCCATGTGCTACTTCTATTTGGAAATTATCTGCTTCAGAATCTCCTTTTTAATTTTTATGTACAGTGAAGCAGTTGCATTTTGCTGTACAATTTCAGTATCAAGTTATTCAGATAGTTTTTGGCAGAAACACATATATTTTATGCCCTTTCTGGGCTAGTCTTTCTAGAATCTCTTTAAGAGAACTTTTTTTACAGGAGTGGACAGAAGGGAAAAATACTTCTTTCCATTAATTTTGTTTCTCCTTGTGCAAAGATTATCCATGCCATATCAATGCATTTTTTTGTTTGTTTTTTCAAGACAGACTTTTTCCAGAGTTCATATACTTAATGTAATTTACATTTCAATTAGTTTGGGATAAACTAGAAATAAAAGCAGAAGAAAGCCCCTGAAGGAAAACAAATTAACAAGTTAGGCATGAGGTCAAACAGAAAGTAAATGTACAGCCTGTAGGCACTTCAGAGTCATCCTAGAGAAACAAATATAAGCACGCATGGGTACTCCCATATATTACATAGCAACAGAAATAATATTAAGAAATCAACCTTGAGCCAGCAAGGTTAAAATTAAATGAAAGAGAGGGAACTAAGGGGGAACGTAATAGAATATGTTGTGCTTTTCTTAAGTTGTTAGTGTATTTGTTCATCACGAGGCAAAAAAGAAATATTAAAAAAAAAAAGCTTTTCATAAACAAATGTACTTTTCAAGCTTTTGTTTCAGTTTCAGAGCCTCTAAGAAAATCTTATTTTTTCTTTTCGTTTATAAGTATGTTCAGTTCCTACTATATATGCAGTAGGTGTGAAAATAACATTGAAAGGCACTCAGTTTTCTTACCTCTAGCTAGTCCGTACATAATGGATTTAAATAACAAATTATGTTTTATCTAGATACATGAGATTTTTTTCAATGTTGTAAAGTTTGTCATGAAATATAACCTTCTGGAAACTACATTTTAAGAAGGAAGCTTGAGTATGACTCAAAAAAACAAACAAAACAAAACCCCAAAAAACCACCCAACCCAACCAACCAAAACAAAACAAACTACCATCCAAACAAACAAAAAATGGTTTTAATAAGAAATTAAGGATTAGAGTTACATATAAGAGCACATATTGCTCTTGTGCCCTCATTAGATACACAGTAAACTAAGAAACTGACTGAAAATTAGAAACTGATAGCATCCAAGTTACTTTATAATTTTGATTCAGTTTTTATCTGCAATACTTAAACCATTGTACGTTTTGAAACAAAATACAGAGTGAAAAATATTCTTATTTAGGGACACTAATTATCCTGTGGAACTGTGAAATGCATATTCCTCTTTCCTCTATTGATATGCCTCTACTTTAGCTACTAGTTTTGCGTAGGTCTCCACTGCCCTGGTGAAACAAAGGAGAAACAGCAATGTTTAAGACCTTATCTGCCAAGTATGCTGGTAGAGGTTTAGCTGGTAGAGGTTTAGCTGGTAGAGGTTTAGCAACCTCTGCTCATGTACTGCCAACCCATATTTTATGAGTGACTTTTTCATAGCATGCAGATGTCTTGGTGTTAGGAAGTAATAATCAAATGCATAAACATAATAAAAACCACCTTGTGAATGTCAGTAGTAGGACATATAGTAACTGCAGCTATTTGTAATCCAAGACTGAAAGCAGAATATGAATTTCAACTAGTGTTGTGAAAACAGAATATGAATTTAAATTCTTGTTGGTGCTTTTTCATTCAGTCAAAATCACATTTTTTCCATGGATAATATTTAGAATGCAAAGCCAATTTCAGAAAAGTTAAAAATGGGATCTCCCACTTACACTGATTCTGCCCTGTTTCTGTTGTTTTCTGTTTGATTTTTGACTGTGATTGCCATGTAACTGGCTACAAATACTTTCTGGATGGGCCAGAGACTTGTTCTTGGAACTCTTAGGAGTGACAGTGACTCATTTGTGTCCATATTGATCTTGCTTGAAAAAGGAAAGTACTAGTAAACATAGCTGTAGTAAAGCTCCTTTTGAACCTGAAAGCACATACCATAGTGTTTATATTTGTATCCTCTCTGATTTAGTTAAAAAGAAAAACAACCCAACATGTATTCGGAAGGTCAATTTCTGAGACTATTTGAAAGACATAACTTCACTAAAATTTCAATTAGAGCTGCTTATGTATTAGAGCAACATGTGCATTGTGAAATAGGAGAGCTATAGAAAATAGTTACAGAAATGAACCTTCCATGATTAAAATAGAATTTTCTAAAGAAAAATCAAAATTATATTCCCATGGTTGCTTGTAATCCAGTTTATGTATGGGGAATTCCAAGGCAAGCAGGTTTTACTTGTCCAAGAGGCACAACTGAGAGTAGCTGTTAAAAGTTCCCAAAAAAAATATTCTCCTTAGTCTCCCCTGGGACATAGAATAATGTATTTTTACAAAAATATACAGCTTAGAAGAACTTTTAACATATGTCTGGGAACTGAACCAGAATAAGCCAAAGTCTGGTTCAAAAAAGATCAGCATGTGAATAGAAAATGGTATATCTTTGCTTCCCAGAAGGTGATTTTCCATATTGAGATTATGATCAAATGTATGCTTTTAAAAACTTTTTTCCTTAGCTATGCATCATTTTGTGTAAAGACACTTTTTGGTTTAATAAAAGTGTTCAAATACTGTGGCAGTAAGCATTTCAGAAGACACTGCATAGAAAATAATTTCACTGTAGGAACTAGAAAGCTCAAATAGTTGAAATAATGAAATTATGGCACAGAGAGTAGACAGATTCTTGTAATTATGGAATAATTCTTATGAGTAAGATCAAGGGCAAGATTTACAGTGAATACAAACCTTAAGGTTAATCTGTAGCAATGTTACCTAGTGTTTAGTAGTGAAATGAGTTCCTCTTCCTGCTACTGATGACTGGCTACTGGGCAAATTATAAAGGAGGAGCAATATAAGAAAGGAAGCGTTTTACACAGCTGCAATGTAAGCGCTCCAGAATTAGTATATCTGCACTTGATGCAATATTTGCATCCTGATACTTAATAAACCTAAATAAACTAAATAAAATATTGATATTTAATAAACGCATCAAAATGTCAGCAAAGAATATACAAAAACATATTTTATGTTAAAATTTGTGTTAAACAAAACATCATTTGGCATACTTCTTATGCCATATTTATTGCTATCATGCAGTGCTTCTTTCAAAATTAATTGAATGTTCCTGTATTTAAGTCCAATCTTGCTTGCAAATAATTTAAAAAATATTTTATTCCAATGGACCACACAGATTTCAGTATACAAATTTTAGTCATTTCAACTACTCGCAAAGGAGCCAGCATTAGAGTTCTAGAGTTCTATGACAGAGTGACTATGTTGGTAGATAGGGGACAACCTGTGGATGTGATCTATCTGGACTTCTGTAAGGCCTTTGACACAGTCCCCCACAACATCCTGATTGATAGATTGAAGAGATACGGATTTGGTGGGTGGACTGTTCAGTGGACAAGGAACTGGATGGATGCTCGCATGCAGAGGGTGGTGGTCAATGGCATGAGGTCCAGATGGAGAGCAGTCACAAGTAGTGTCCCTCAAGGGTCCTTGCTGAGACCGATACTGTTTAACATTTTATCAATGATATAGACAGAGGAATTGAGAGCACCATTAGTAAATTTGCAGATGACACCAAGTTGTGTAGTGTTGTCGATACACTGGAGGGATGGGATGTCATCCAGAGAGACCTGGACAGGCTGGAGAGGTGGGCCCAGGTGAGCCTCATAAGGTTCAGCATCTGCACCTGGACTGGAACAATCCTGGCTATCAATACAGACTAGGGGATGAGGTATTTGAAAGCAGCCCTGAGGAAAGGGTCTTGGGACAAGAGGCTAGACATAAGCAGGCAGTGTGCACTTGCACTGCATCAAAAGATGTGTTGCTAGCAGATCCAGAGAGGTGATTCT
>VXBW01001623.1:0-224893 GCA_013400375.1 Thinocorus orbignyianus | reverse complement strand
GGGAGGTCGGACTAGATGACCTTTGGAGGTCCCTTCCGGCCTGGATGATTCTATGATTCTATGATACTTTTATGGTCCCTACCCAAAAAGAAAATTCAGAAGGGAATAATCTGTAATACCAGTACAATTAACCAACTACCAAGCACAATCTCTCCCTTCTTTCATTCAGATATATACTGCAAAGACTTTGTCCTGGTAGTGTTTTGACATTAATAATTGAAAAGCAGGTACTGAAAATTTTTTAGAGCTATGATCCAATCATGGGCTAGTCTTTAAACTGGTATGCATTTTCCTCTGTGAAATAATAGGGCATAATCACTGATAAATTGTTCCTTTATTCTATTTTTTTTTTCCACAGTTCCTAATCTTTGTTTCTTGCATCCTATTCTTTCTGCAGACTTGGTGAAAACTCATGCAACCTTCTATAGATGTTATCATAAAAAAAACCACATAGATATTATAAATTATATATAAATCATTGAACTGTGATCTGTGTGAGAGAGGAACTACCCATTTATTTTGCATTTATTTAAACCTTATTAAATTACTGTGATATGTTATTTCAGGTTGGAAGCAAATTTGTGAAGTTTAGAACTAAGCAAGAAATCAAGCAAAGAATTCCAAGCTTCCATTTTATCAAAAATAGATAAATGCATTTCTTCATATGCTATGATAATTTCTTGGGTCTAAGATGGAATTTGTTAACTTAAACATTAAAAAGGATGTGGAGTGAAACTAAGGAATTGATTGAGAGTCACAATACTCCATAATCCTTCGGTACAGTGATTAGCAAGATCTACTCAGGAGATGGATCACTGGTCCCCTTTTCCCCCTATTACTGTCGCTGGAATGCTAACATGTTTCAAAACCTGATAGTATTCCTGAAATTAAGTGGTATTTCACTAACCAGTCAGTCACTAGTAGTAAGTAAACATCAGGGTTATTTTTGAGATGGTACTGGCTTTGTGGACAGTGCTTATACTTTCAATAGAAAATATGGAGAGAACATCTACACTGAGCTCTCTTTACAGCATCTCTTAAAATAGCCAACTGAATGTAGTTCACATTGTCAGAGGAATTCTTTAGCCAAAATAGAACTTTCTCTTTCATTCCAGTCCATCAAATACCCCATTTTATGAAAACAGTTGACACAGGGAAAAGTTTTTATGTTCTGTGTTATTTTCAGAATAAATTGTGAATATAAGGTAATAGAAAGTTATATTAGTTTAATCTCAAGCAAATAGATTTTCTGTTTTCCTCAGTATAGTTGGCACACATAGTAATTGCAGCTGGAACAAGTAGTAATACACAATTGATTCCAAAAACTGGGAAGGATATATCTTTCCTGAATAACAAGATTTTTGAGATGTAAAATTTTCTCCTCAGAAAGTGTATGCATTCTTCATTGTTTCTTAAAATTATGCTCCTTTCTTTCTACCAATATATTTCTGTTGATACTGTTCTAAACTGTTATGATAATTCTTCAGATCCAGTCTTCCAAATTTGCTGTATCTTATTCATCACCTACAAGGTTAATTATGGGATTAAGTATTTTAGCACTTACT
Organism: Thinocorus orbignyianus; assembly: GCA_013400375.1. Lineage (NCBI taxonomy): Eukaryota > Metazoa > Chordata > Aves > Ciconiiformes > Thinocoridae > Thinocorus > Thinocorus orbignyianus. Next base: position 223,328 of record VXBW01001623.1, on the reverse strand, counting down.
CTCCTATGAGGAGAATAAACGTAAACACACCTTACTGTTTGGTCTTACTAAGACCATGATTCAGAGAAATCAGATGAATCACCTTCACGGGTAAAGTCAATAAGCCTAGTTAAAATTATTTTAAACACTCAAGATGTGAAGTGAACATACATAAATTTAAGCATATTAAAACATACGCATGCTATCTCATTCAGGATTAAAGTGACTTTTAGAAGGCTCTAATTTATTATTCAACAGAGTGAACAGCAGCTGGGCAGTTACTTTACATAATAAATATCTCCTATTTATCAGTACAGGTAGTGATGCTCATGAGACTCTCACAAGAGTCTCCTTTAATATTGATTTTTGTGCCTTAGTTATAAGTACACATTTAAGATGTTGTGAAAGATTCTCCAGGTGAGATATCTTGACAGAATAAAATTGCACAAATATTGTAAGAGCTATGACTTTACTTAAAACTTTATTTTTTGTAAGGAGAGCTATTGTGATTCTTTGATGTTTGCCATACTATTTAAAGGTCAAAAAAACTCGGTATCTTTTCCATGGGAAAATAAGAAAATTCAGTGTAAAGTTGAAGAGAAAATCTAAGTAGGGAAGTCTGCTCTGTCAGGGGTTTTTAGAATCATGAGCTGCCTTTGAGGTATCATTTTGCAAAAGTTTAAGTCCAGAAAAGACAGACATGCAAAAACTGGGTTGCTTTTTTTTTTTTTTTGGTTCCGCATAGAGCTCATAATATGAATACTCCCATCATGATAAACTAGCATGCAGCCAATAATAGCACATTTTTCTATCAGTTTGGTTGAAACACTGGTATTATAAATACCTAATGATGAAATAAGGGAGGGATTCAGGGGCCTGTTTCGTTTTTTAGTCTTTAAAGAGTCTTTAGAAAACTTGTTCTTCTAAAATTATTAAACAATAAAATTGAGATCAGTTTTTCTATAGTCTCCAAAATATGCAACAGTTTAATTAATTACATCAAAGTGCTTTCAGATGGTTTTCTGAAAAGAGTAGTGAACTATCATTACCTTTGGTAATGCATATTTTATTTTGATTCTTGTTTTTTTTTCCTTTTTCTGTCTGAGTTGATGCAAGTAACAAGCAAGTATTTCTGACTCAGATGTAGTGCCCCATTCCCTAGAGATGCTGTTGTCCCAATGGGAGCCATCATGGTTTGAAGGCATTGTGCCCAGAGAGGATTAATCAATTGCCTTTAGAACATAAGAGAGAAGGTCTTTTGTCTGTGGTCCTGGCCGTTGCAAGACAAGTAATATTGTCAGTTAAGTGGCTACATCCATACTGAGCGTAAATATTTTTGTGCAGTGCTTTTAATCTACTTTCATTTATGGTATTCTTATTTTTTAATTTACTGCAGTCCACTTTTTTCTTCTATTTGTGGTTGCTCTTTATTTTACTGTTTCAGAAATGGGGCAATTTATTTCCTACATATGCATTGTTACCTTGAAGATATGATCCATCCCCTGGAGTTTTCAGGTTTTGTAGACTACACTCTGTTCCTTTATTTTGTAGTTCTCCTCACACATTTTATCCTCTTTATCCTTTTTGATTGCTATTCTTTCTGTTTTATCCAGCTCTTCAGTAGTTGTTCCAGACTGTGCAACCAGGCATCACAAAGTTAAACTTCATAAAATTCAGGGAAAGAAGTCTCAAACCCCAAATCTCTATACTCAAGCTTAAGGATACTCAACCTCACTGGGAATGCCAGTCCTCAATACAAACTGATGTGTAACATGACATTTTCAACCTCTGTTTTTTAAGCAAGCTTAATCGAAAGGCAACAAAAGACTTCTGAAGCAAAGTGCAACGATATTTGAAGTGCCTGTGCTCCTCTGAGGCAGCATTTTAACCAAAAATTTATGTGAGAACAGTAGAGCAGCACTATTATGAGGTGATACCTGTGAGGTTACATTCATTACCTCTGGATTTGCCTGTAAACTATTGTGATAAGGGGAACACAATTCTGACATTTTTTAGGGGTTTTTAATATTTTACTCTTCGGGATGTTAAATCACATGCCAGTAAAAAAGCAAAAAAAAATGCCAGCATTTTCAGAGTCTGCAAATACTGACTAAACATTTCTCTTGCATGAATATAGTTGGTTAGTGTGTCAGTGAGATACATTGTGTAGGGGCAACCCCTGGTATCGTTACAGGCTGGGGGATGAAGGGATTGAAAACAGCCCTGATGAGAAGGACTTGGGGGTACCAGCTGGATGAAGAGCTGCACATGAGCAGACAACGTGCACTGGCAGCCCAGAAAGCCAACCACATCCTGGGCTGCATCAGAAGAACAGTGGCTGGCAGGTCTAGGGAAGTGATTTTGCCCCTCTACTCTGCTCTAGTGAGATCCCACCTGGGGTACTGCATCCAGCTCTGTAGTCCTCAATATAACTTTGGAAGAAACATTATTTTGGAAGAGACTTTAAAGATCATCTAGTCCCAACCCCTCTGCTAGGGGAGGGCATGGACCTGTGGGAGCAAGTCCAGAGGAAGGCCACAGAAATGAAAGGGCTGGAGCACCTCTCCTACGAGGACAGGCTGAGAGACTTGTGGTTGTTCAGCCTGTGGAAGAGAAGGCTTCAGGGAGACCTTATTGTGGCCTTTCAGTACTTAAAGTGGGCTTATAAGAACAATGGGGACAAACAATTTAGCAAGGCCTGCTGCCATCAGACAAGGGGTAATGGTTTTAAACCAAAAGAGGGCAGATTTAGAATAGATATAAGGAAGACATTTTTTACATTTAGGGTGGTGAAACACTGTAAAAGGTTGCCCAGAGTGGTGGTAGATTCCTGGAAACATTCAAGGTCAGATTGGACGGAGCGTGCACAACCTGATCTAGTTGAAGATGTCCTTGCTCATTGCAGGAGGGGTTGGATTAGATAAGGGGCTTTAAAGGTCCCTTTTTCCAATGCAAACTGTTCTATGATTTACAATCAAATAATAATATAATTTAAAACCCTCAGTGGGTTTATTCAAGCTTGGATACTTATTCTTGTAAAGTAAAGCAATGTATTTGGTTCTTTAAATAAGTTTTTTATCCTCACTGTGAAATACAGAATAAACAAACATGGTTGATATTAGGCCATAAACCATCATAAATGCAAAAATTCCTGTTCTATGAAGAAAATCAATGACTGTTTAAACATAACAATGCATCTCTCTCGAAGTACTAATCTAAGTATTATGTTTACATCAGGTCTTATTTTTAACAGTCAGTTTGATCTGAATAACAAGAGAACATGCTATTTTGATGTCCTTTTCATAATACAGTGAAATAATTGTATTTTCTTCTATTTGTTGAAAAATCCATGAATGTTTCCACGAGAGAATAAAAAACCTTTGTCTAAGGTGATTGATTACCTCCTCAGAATTTTAAAATGAGTGCCTCAAAATAAAATCTCATCACTACTTCTAACAGGTATTTATTACAATAAAAGGGTAGGAGCAGATAATGAATATTCAGCACAGTTTATAGCTACTCATAATTCTGTTAGTTGACATTTGACTACGTATTATCGGGCTTGATATCTTCTAATGCTGGATTTAATGTAAATAAATAATAAACTTTATGAAAGCATTTTGAGAACCAGCATAGCATATCACTGGTATGAATGAAGTATCAACACATTCCACAAAACAGTGATACTCTTCCTGAACTTTAGGCAATATTGTTTACAAAGTATGTTGTTCTTGTAATAATTATTAAAATAATTGGAAGACTGTTATGATTATGAAATATGTTCATGTCTTTTTTAGATATGCTAGAAGACAAAACTTTACTTTTCATAGGCAGAGCAGTGACTGACAGATTAGAAATACTCAACTGACTTCACTGGAGATCTTAATGTGTGTGTGAGACAAGAAAGGGATATCGAATTTGTAAACTACGAACTTTTATCTTTACTAACAACTTTTTTTTTCTTAGTATTTACAGCTGAATATGTATAAAAAGATGTACATTTTGCTTTTAGATAATTTTATCATAAGTATTTGATAAACTATATGTGAAACACTCTTCGGGTTTGACAGTTTTGCAGCTTTGTTCTTAGATTTAAATTGCACCAACTTTCCTGACATAATGCTTAAATACTGAAAGAAAACTTTTTTGCTTTATTCTACTTAACAAAACAACAAATCTTGAGCCAGGCAAACAGCAGAGTAAAAATTAGCATAATGCAGAAGAGTAAATTCACAAAGTCAACAAGACTTCATCTAATAAACTGAAACACATAAACACACAGAGTGAAAACCCTGCCTTTTTGCCCTCTTTAAGTGTTGAAATATAACTAGTAGCTTATGAAGGCAGTCATTTGAAAAAAGCAACCAACCTTTTGGATTCATATTGAAGATTTGATATTTGACTCACAGAAAACCCATACTGAAAATACATTTTCTTAAACATATTATTTGGTTGTCAGTATATCTGCTTTTATTACATGTTTGTGTGTTTTGAATTTTGAGCTTCCATTTTAAAGTTTCATAATTCCCTTTTCTTTTCGACCAATCTCAACAGATTTAGATCATGCATATCCAAACTGGTGGTAGAAATTACATTAAAGACTTGTGAATTGAGAAGACTGACAGTGCTGAATTATATGGAGGTCTCCAAGTGCCTTTCCTGTTCTGAGTGATGGGGAAGATGAGCAAAAATCTAGAGTCTGTATTTTGATAATTTACATTCCAGCCAGGGAATAAATAATGGAATCACAATGATAAAAATATATAGCCACCCTTGTATTCCTCGTGAGCCCCAAACAAAGTGAGAATAAAGAGTACAGCTTTTCCTTCCACTTCATAATCTGAGATGTAGTCTAATGAAAATACAGTGCTATATAATTGGAATTGTCAGTTGATTTTGCAGAATATTAATTACTGCTTTTTGCATTGTTAACCATTAGTGAGTCATAGGACACATCTACTTTAAATTATTCATTCTGCAAGTACTAAATTAAAAAATATATACTATTATCGTAAAATAAAAGTGGGGCTAGAGAGAAACCTGTTTCTTTTTCTAAAATAATATAGAACTTACTGACAATAATGGAAATATCTGGAAACTTCTAAGTTTCTCATGAGCATGTAGGCAAAGGAAAATGTCTATAGCAGGGTGATTATGGGAGGCTAAGGTAAGCTTTGTGAGTGAGGAACACATGCCAAAACTATTGATATAAATTAGCACAATGATTAAGAGAAAATATTCTTCAGAAAAGAGCATGCATTCATTGGCTGAAAAAAGGGAATGCTGTTGAGAGAAGAAAAAGTACTAAAGCTGTAAGGACTAAAACCAGTCTAATAGGCTTTAAGAGAATGTGCTGTATGTTTCATTAATATAACAAAGAAACCAAATTTAACATTGTATCTTTATGTAATGCTAGTGCCAGGAAAACTCTTGAGACTCTAGATTACCAGTTATTGACGCATATGTAGCTACTCCTGTTGAAATGGTTGCTGTACCTGCCCAGGCCTAATCTCAGCAATTTTGCTGCATGGCCTCCCTGTTTTCCAAAGCAACTCACCCCACCTCTATGGGGTTACTCTGGAGCTACATGAACAGGGAAAGGCTGTAGGAGGGTCTTGTCTCCTTCCCTCTCTCCTGCAGCCACTAATAGTTTTCTCTGAAGTGCGACTGGGAGGGGAGGTCTGTGAGTCTCAGGGAATGGCCATGAGGAACAACCCACCCTGAGGCACCCTAGGGTGGTATGAGGAAATGGACCATGCTTAAAGGGACTGAAAAACTCAGGGAGCAATCTTGGCCTTTTTCATTGGAGGTGAGTTGGTGCAGGGGTACATGGGAGACATTCTTGAAAAAGCTGGAAGTCTTTCTGAAAGATAACCCCAAGCAAGAGAAGGAAGAGAAGGGAAGGAAGTTTTCAGTAGGGTGGATCTGGTTGGAAGATCCAGGTGGACAAACAGACTGAAGGGAATGAGACTGATGTTAGTGGATGGGCACAAGTAGTATCTGGAAGGGCAGATGTGAGTAGAAGTGCAACTATTGGAGCCAGTTTTGGGAAAGCAGATGCAGGTGAACATGGATCAAGGAATTTGAGACAAAAATGGGATGATAACTCTACAAGAAAAGGGGAGAAACTAGGAAATAGAGTATGATATCTAGGAAATTTGAGTTTGGATGAAGCATATATGAAAAAGTGCCTTATTCTGAAGCAAGGAGTTTAGACTTGAGTAAAACGTCAAAGAGAATGGGGTAGAAGAGTCTATATTTATTTGAGGACTCTTCTAAGTCTGTTCTTCACTGTTCCTCTGATGTTAGAAGATCGACGTATTTTTCAAGCATAGTTGCTCACTATATAGTTTGTAGACAGTAAATTGCTACTGATGTCAGTTACTCTGTTTCAGAAATCTGTGAATAATTTCTATTTTCAGCCATGATTAATTTGATGTATTTTGTCTAACTTACTGATATTAAAATTATAGAAATTAAGTGTATAAAATGTACTAAAACAGTAGTTTTAATGCTGTTTTAATGAATGTTGTGGAAATACCAGAAGTCATTAGAAGTTCACAGCTTTATTTCTGTTGCATTTGCATATTTATTATGAATCTTTCATAAAACCACTAACTTTACACAGATCTGAGTGGTCAGTGTGGTCTAATTTCAGCTGCTTTTGCATGCAAGAGCAAAAAGAAAGATATTCAGAGGAGACATTTTTTAAGCACATGACTTAAATGATTGATGACGTAGGAGCATGTTAGTAAGCGATTTCTAAAATAAAAAGTCCACATTTATCTAAAAAAAATATGGAGATAGCTGCTAGTCTATGAGTTTGTATTGGTCATTATTACTGAAAAACTAGTACAAGAAAAAAAATAATAGAGAAAATTGTTAATGGAATCATCTATTACCTTAGAGAGCTTGATTTTTCCTGTCTCTGCCAGAGAACACCTCTGTTTCTTAGAAGCACTTTTTTACTTTGTATTAATGAATATTCCTTATTTTCAAGTTTTGAACTTAGATCTTGAAGTCTGATTAGTAACCAATGGGAACATATAACTGAAAATATCAAGTGCTTGTTGTAAATTTAGACACCTGAAATTGGAAGATACTTCTAATTTTCTTTCTGTGATTCTATTTCTCTTCTGTAGAATGAGATTTTAACGTATTCTTATCTTAGTGGTGCAGAATAATTTATTGGTAGCTATGAAGAGTTAAAAAAGTTGATGAGATGTTGCAATTTGTTTTCAGGAAATGGTTTGAAGGGTCTAACAATGAGGAGGAAAGAGAATGTTGAGTAATCTGTCATTAAACAACCACCACCCATTATATAATTGAATGGAGTGGGGATTCTATAGAAAAAAACACTGTATTACTGTATATATTACATTCCCTTGTTTCTCATGGGAACAAAGTATTGAGGTCCCCACTCCAGGCAGTGTTTTGGCTGTGTTGCCAGCCATCCCCAAAGTCCAGGTGCAGCTCATCGCAACTCCCACTGATGGTTATGGCTTGAGCAGGAACCAGGGGAAGAGGGGGAAAAACAGGGAGAGCACACCGCCACACCATGTCAATAAAACATGCATATGCAGAGGGGTTTGAATATTCAAGCCTGAGTTAGTTTTGCAATACTGCAAGTGTTCTTTTAGAATAGTTGGTTTATATCTAATAGTTGTATCTTTATTAATAGATTATGTTCAGAGCAGGAAAAATTAATATCTCCTTAGCGCAGGCCCAAGTAAAGGCACAACTAAACATATGTATCTGGTATTAGAAGGGAACTGCTAATATCTCACTTACAAGTCCAGGTTACATTGACATCCATGTGAGACTTGTAGCAGAATTTCACTCCAAAAGATTCTTTTTCTTACTGATTTTAGAATTTGAAAACACAGAGAGAGGAATTACACATTTTATATTTTAAATAAATGAGACTGCATCTTGGGAGCTATTCAAATATTTATGTTGTCAGTGTTTTGATTATTAATAATTTTTAAATCCAGTGAGAAACATAGCTGTCTTTATATGCATATTTCTACATATTTAGAATGCAGATAGGAATAACTATTTTTTAATGGCAACCTACCTTGTGAAACACACATGAAGTTAAAATCATTGTGAATATTCAGGAATTTTACCTGTATGTGCATTTAAAATTAAATTAAATTAAATAAAATAAATAAATAAATAAATGCCTAATATACATTTCAGGACTGATTCTGGAGATTCTAGTATTTCAGTCATTTCAATTTTAACTTCAAATAGACCTGCACTACACACATGCTCCTTGTCTCCCTCATTTCCACTGGTCTGATCTGATAGGACTTTTGGTCTTTTTGTACCTGAGTTGTCACCCTGGTCAGCAGCTGGCTCACATCTTCCACTCTTCACCTGACTTCTCTATTCCTCACTATCTGCATTTGAAGGCTGAAAACTACAAAGCTAAATGCAAAGACTAGGTAAAATAGAAAATGTTTCAATCAGTACCTTGCCCATTCTGATATTTTCAGTATGAGATTATTAGTAACTTCGTATTTTCTTTCATGAACTTCTGCCCTCTCTTTCCTTTCTTCTGTGGACATGGTTGCCGGTCTTTTTTGAACTTCATGCTGGTCTGTCACATGCTTTTTATTCCCTCTCCCTTACTTTTCTCCTCAATATTTCAGCTTCTCTTGGTACTTTTCTCCTGCAAGGTAAACATGTTCTAGTTTCCTTGCCTAAAAAGAAAACACACTTGACCTGACTTATCTCTCAAATGACCACACCATTGCTTTTATTGCTTTAATCTCTTAAATTCATGGAACATTGTTTTTAATGCATGTCTGGAGCTCTTCTCCTCTCATGTCCACTCAGTTCCTCTCCGATCTACCTTTTGTCGCTGGCACTCCACTCAAATGATCTCACCAAGTGGCAGAGCCATTACTTCAGACTCATCATTCCTGTGCCTTTCCTGAATCTTTTCTTGAGTCTTGTTATTTCATCGCTTCTTCACTTTTGTTCTCCTCATGTTTTTCTCCTCTAATCACTCTTCCAGTATGTCCTCATATTTTTAACATGGCTGTGCTTTAGCTAAAGTTCAGTAAATATTTTAAATATATATACACCAAGTGTATTTAAAAGGTATCTCAAGTATAAAAATAATAAAGAAAAAAAAAAACCTATATCCTACGTGTGGGAGAGATTTGCCTCATAAAGGAATGCCAATTTAAAGTACCCTTGTAATTCCTAATGAGTTAAAATTTAGTATTTTCGTCCTAGTATATTGGCAGTAAATAAATAAAAGCTTACAGATTGACTATTAATTTTTCCCCCTACTTTAAAGGATTTTTTTTGTTCAGATTCTCGTATCTGCTTTTTGCAGAGTAAAATATTCCAGTAAATGTATTCCCTTTCTTGATTCTCTATTTTTCACATCTGCAATCTTATTTTTTTTAGAACAAAATCACTCCAATTCCTTCTCCCCAGAGGCCTGTAGACCAAATGAAATCTGTCTCTGTGTCTCCAAAGGTTAAAGACTTTTTCCAGTTCCAGTAAGACTTATGATCCTGAGAAAAAGGTATGTAGGTGTAGATCTCAAGGCTCAAAAACAGTCAAAAAGAGAAATCTACCTAATTCTTTTTTCTTTAATGTTTTTAATGAATGATTCTTATCTAGTGAGAGATAATGCACAAATTGACTCACCTGTTTTAATCCTTATGTAGCAGTTGAAAACCAGAGGAATTTGTAAGGATACAACATTAAGCCATGCTCTGCTTCAACATGGGAAGTAACGTTCAGGTATAATGATGGTGATCATAGTATCAGATAAAAAGACAGATGTTTTAGTTTTGCAGCTACTTTGCGTGAAGGAACAAAACCAATTGACAAGTCAAACACACAAGCAAAATACAAGACAGTTGCTCTATTGTTCAGCAGAGCACTTGAACACATGGTGCAAGTCATCTAGCTGAGAATTCACGAACCAAAATAACTGGACGAATCTGCTTCCAAATCTGACTCTGGCTATCTGCTACCTGAGGGATTTCTTATCCCACTTTGACATACTCTTTCAGAGGAGGCTATCGGTTATATGTAACACTTAAGCAACTTATCTTATTGCTACCTATATAAAGACATTAAAGTATAGGGAGATATTTTTCTTTCGTTGTTCATAACACATGAAATTCAGCTGAGCAGATCAGAAACAATACTGATTTTTGGAATTGTATTTATTCAACATTTTAATGTCCTGGTTAATTACTCAAGAGAGAGAAGGGGAAAGGGAAAGGGAAAGGGAAAGGGAAAGGGAAAGGGAAAGGGAAAGGGAAAGGGAAACCAAAGACCTGAATTAAACCCTTCCTTCCGTTTACATGGCTTCCACTTACATGAAAGCTTCCATGGAGGCTTTCAACAATGAGTTGATGGGCCTGGTGGGTGAGGGGAGAGCAGTGGATATTATTTACCTTGACTTTAGTAAGTCTTTTGAGATTGTCTCTCCAGCATCATCATAGACAGACTGATGAAGTATGGCTTAAATGAGTGGTCAGTGAGGTGAACTGAGAACTGGCTGAAGATTTGGGCCCAGAGGGTTGTGAACAGTGGTACAAAGTTCAACAAAACAGTGTCAAGTCCTGCCCATGGGGAGGAATAATGCCAGACACCAGTACAGACCAGGGATGACTGGTGAGCAGCTCTGCAGAGGATGACTGTGAGGTCCTTGTGGACACCAAGTTGGACATGAGGTTGCAATGTGTCCTTGCAGCAAATACGACCAACAGTTTCCTAGTTTGCTTGAACTGGAGTGTTGCTATCAGGTCAAGGGAGGTGATCCTTCCTGTTTACTCAGCCCTGGTGGTGCCACATCTGTAGTGCTGGATCTAGTGCTGGGCTTCCCAGTACAAAACAGACATGGGCATACTGGAGTGGCCCCAGTGAAGGGTCACAAAAATGAAGAGGGGAGTGCAACGTGTGACATACAAGGAGAGGCTGAGAGATCTGCGACAGCCTGGAGAAGAGAAGGCACATAGGGATCTTGTCTGTGTGTGTGAATACTTAATGAGAGGGAATACAGAGGGAACCAGAGTCTTCTCAGTGATGCCCACTGAAAGAGCAGGTGCCAATGGGCCCAAAACAAAACTCATCAGATTCCTTGTGAACACTAAAGATGCTTTTGTACTGTGAGGGCAAACACTGGCACAGGTTTCTCAGAGATGTTGTGGAGAGTCCATCCCTGCAGATATTCAGAACCTGACTGGACCCAGTCCTAAGCAGCATGCTGATCATCACTGATGCTGCTCTGGCAGGGAGATTGGACTAGGTAATCTCCAGAGGTGCTTTTCTGCCACTTCTTGTCTATGAGTCTGTGAGATGAACTTCAGACAAGGCTTATAGTACACCTCTCTGAAAGACTGATCAGAACCAAGGCAGATATTTGTCACTGTAAGAAATTTCTTTCTCTTAGCCACACTGCTTCCTTTTCCATACATTGGTACCATCCTAAATACCTGTGTGCTTTTAGGTTGCTTGCTTTTCTTGTCAGGTTCTTCTTGCTACAGTCAGAGGTAAAACGATCACAGATTTTCAAATGACCATAGGGGACCTAATCAAGTGATTATGTTTGGACACCACATTACTTTATTACCAGTTAGTTCATCACTAATTTGTACCTTACCTGGTGAAAACAATGGATTTAGTTTTTATTTGCCTTTGAGTTGATATATACACTATGTAAGCAAAGCCTTCTTGGACAGGAGAGTAAGGTACATATTAATTTTCTTTACTTTTATTATCATGTCAGAAGCTCCAGGCACAGGAAAAGTACTGAAGGGAGGAAGAAAACACAATTCTTACTCTGTGCAGAGTCATGCATCAAGTGCGCATTTATGCATACATTAGGACAGAAACTGAGCATGCTACAGGAAAGTACAACACTGTGTATTACTTCTTCACTTTTAAGCATTTTTTTTTCTGAGATATTTCCTAAAGATGTTCTGTATTTAAAGATGGAACAGTTAAGAGGTTTTCAGACCAGGTACGGAACAGTTAATGGAATATATTCATTAAGTCTTATTTCTAGAAAAGCAAAGAAAAGTTTTTCCTCCATTATCTGTCATGAACAAGTTGTCAAACGATCATCATTCTAACCAGCAATGAAAATTAATGTTTAGTCATACTTTGTATTATTCTTAAAAGGATATGATTATGTTGTAGCTTTAAATTTTTTGAAAGCATTGTGTTTGAATTTTGGTGTTGGTTGTTTTTTTTTTTTCTGAATTAACTTCTTTTCCTTACTTGTAAAGCACAGTAAATAGGCATTAAATTTGCTTATAAATCTCTTAGGAATGTCATATATACCTAGGGTGCAGAAGGAATAGCTCATCTGTTCTGGCCTTAATTTCACCTGGTTTTGTAGCTGTTGTTAAAACGTCAACATTTGCTATCAATTACCCCAGCATCGTATTTGCAGTATTCCTCAATAGCTAAAATAAAAAATAGCAGTAGTATTTCAGATAATGCAGAAATCGAAATGTTAGAAAAAGTCTGCAATAGTTGATACCTATAGGATTTTTGGAAACTGTAGGAGTTAGGGAGCAGTAATCATAATAGAAAGGTCAGAAGAAACACATAAATAGTTAGAATTCAGGTTAGTGATATACTGTTGAGTTTCTTGTTTAAAAAATCAGTAACAAATTTGGATTACAAAAATGATGAGATGTTAGGAGGTTTAGTCTTTCCTTTATGCTATGTTGAATTACAGGACACTGCAAGTTTTGCAAGGTTCTTTTCTAATGTCCAGCATAAGCAACAATATTTTCCTGAAAAGTCATTAATTAAATGTCTCTAGCAACATTTTCCTGAAACTTAACATTTATCCCAAAGGTGTAAAAGGGAGACAAGGATAGGAAATATCCTTATCTACTTGCAGTCAATCAGCGCTATTTCTACAATTTATTCATGACCATGATTTCTTTGTGGTTTGTTGATTTTATGTTTAATTTGAACTATTGTATAAGACAGAAGCAAACCTGAGCAGAGGTCTAGGAATAGAAATTAGTAAGGCTAATGCTTAAGACATGGAAAGAGTCTTTTTCTCTGAAAAACTGGTGCTGTTCATATTAATGTCAGGTGAAATATTGTAATCTGACTTAGCTCAAAATAGAATGGAGCACTCATTTTAAAAGGCCTCAAAAACCTATTTTTCCCCTCTCTCTATACCCAGGAAGTAATTATGATAGTTCACAGGAAAAACAAACAAACAAACAAACAAAAACCCCGCGTTTGTATATTGGCATTTAATATTACAGTAAGTCTTCCTTGCTTGTTTTGAAGACAGTAGCAAGCATCAGTGTTCACTCCAGGCTTTCCAGTATGATAGAATTTTTTTATACTCTCCTTCATAGTTAAGTTTAGCAATGTGAAGATAACACAAACAAACCTTTGCTGTTTATTTTTAAACCTTATCCAGAGACTAACATAAGTTTCTGTCGTTCAGTATAGAAATGCATTCTGCCATTAAAGCTGATTTATCTTCTTCAAGCAATGAGTTTGTCTTGTCTATGACTGTTTTCTAAGAAAATCTAATGTGCTGCAATTGTTCTTTATGGCAAACTGAGGGATGCAAGTTTTATAAAGAACTCTTACTCCTTTGAGCATTACATTCTTTACATGTGTTTGTCAGAGTCCAATACTCTCTGACCCGGTTCTTAGAGATATTTCACACGTGGAAGGATATAAAATTTATTTATATGAAGACAGTTGTTATATAGGATTTCTGATTTAGTGGAACAATACAAATTATATTGTATAACACAACAGAAATGTAAGCTACACTTAGCGCAATATTGCAATATACACAGTTCAATCACAATAGTAATGCAGTTCCCATTGCCTGTCTCTATAACATGCTTGCAGTCATGATGCTGGACATCCCGACTTACCAGGAAGGCCTGCCTGTGGATTGAAGCCAGCTCAAGTCTGTTGCTCTCTTGTTAGTATTTCAGTTATACTATATATTGGACTGAGCTACATATTCATTCCCACCCCATGCTGGTCTGGCTAACTTGAACACATTCACACTCTTTTAATGAAGTCAGGGAGAAACATTTACACCACTTGGGTAAATCAACTCAACTGTTGATTGCTGTTTACCTAAAACAAAGGCCACTCTCTGGTCCCCTTGCTGCTGAGGTAAGTCAGCTTCTTTACAAGAGCTGTGGTCCATCACACTTGGCATTTCCTGAGGTTCATGGGCTCATCCCCTTGCCCTTCTCTTCTGAGCCTTCTTTGGTTGTAGGGGTTTATTGTTCAGTGACAATGTTTTTAGAAAAGGGTCTGGTTATGAGGCCTGGATGGCACAAAAGCCACGTAACATTTTCCAGTTGACTTGAATAAGGACAGGATTTCTATTCAGGAGCATGTTACTTATGTTTATAAAGTTCAAAAACTGCCAGCCACATTAAACAAAATTGGATTCCTCAGCTTCTTCCTGTAGTACTGAAGTATCTTCCAGATCAACAAGACATTTGGATATAAGAGCTAGACTTTGATATACACAACTAAAAGGAAGTTCTTTTGAATAAAACTCCTGTGTATGCTTGAAAATAAAGTTCTAAGTTTTATTGCTTTGTCATGTAAACTTTTGAAATGCCAATTCCTTTCCTTGACATTTCCAAAAATCCACTAGTCATTCTCAGAAATGTAGCCTAGCTTCTGCTGATGTCAGATGGGGATCCAGATGCAGTTCTTACATGGCTGTTGCAATGTAAAGATATAATTTCCCACATCCCCTCAGAAGAAGATTCTGCAGCACCATATTCTTTCTGTTTCTCTTTTTCTTTCTCTGTGCACAGACATGCACACCCATGCAAGTACATGTATAAAAATAGATAACCCAAAATATCTCTACTGTTATTTCTACTTCAGCCTTACTTGTGTTCGTTATATGTACTTTAGCTTGATTAATGCATATGATTTCATAAGTAAAAATATTTTTTCTAGTAGGGAAAAGCACTCAGAAATGTTTGTGAAAATTATTTAAACTTTCCATGTGACTTTATAATAAGAGTGACTTCAAGAAATATTGCTTTCATAGCTTTAAGGCTTCCCTTTTCAGAACAACTAGCAATAGATAATGTACATCTCTGTGGAGATGCGCATTTAATACTTACAAAACGAATACTCTGTTAATGCAGTTTCTTATTGCAGATAATCAGTGTGTGCATCTGTGTGTGTGTGTGAGCCTTTCTATCCTTGATGTTTCTTGGTATCCTGAAATAATGCATATTATCTTTGCTTGTTTGCCAAGATAGTACTGAGTTATATCAGGATGTCAGTGACTGCTTCTCTTTTCATTAATATAATTGGGTCTAGGTTACATCAGATACTCTCAAGACACAAAATAGACATGCTGAAAAATACACATTCTATTTTCAGAACTTGTCTCTAATGGTGGGAATTTATAATATTTCTGGATTATAAGATGAAACACATAGCTTATTCCCCCTCTCTTTCTCATATTATTTTTCCCTCTTCCCTTCCCTTCCCTTCCCTTCCCTTCCCTTCCCTTCCCTTCCCNTTCCCTTTGTTTTTTCCCCCCTTCCCTTCCCTTCCCTTCCCTTCCCTTCCCTTCCCTTCCCTTCCGTTTTTATTCACTTCTCCATTGAAAGTGTTTGCGCAGGCCTTCAGAGTGGAAGCAAGGAAAAGACAAGAATCAAACAATCAACCTTCATTCCTACTAACCTCTTTCTCTTCCTAATATTTTACTTTAGGGTAAGTGGAAGATTTAAGGTTCATTAGGTAATCAGGGAACTCAGGATGCAATCTTTGACAAATGATGGCATGATACAAACCACTAGCCTTTGCCAACAAATCAGAAATTTAACATAGTGATGTCCTAAGTCAAATTGTTGGCTTTTTGAGTTTCTTAGTTGAACCTGTGACATGACGATTCCTCTGAAAATAAGAATAATTCTGCAATATGTATTCAGCAACAGATTCTTTCAAATAAATGCAAAAGAAATGTGTCATGCATACAGAAGCCTTATGCATTTTATTATCAGAACAATAAAAGCGCATATTCTGTGGTGTCACATCTTAAATCTCTTGTTATGTACCAGTATGATTAGTATTTTTGAATAAAAGTTAATTTTGATGCTCTGTTAAACACTGGGAAGCAGAACAACCCATCATACTTGTGAATTATTCATGCTTGTGGTAACAGACTTCTTTTATATTGGTTTCCCTAACTTTGCAATTCTAAAGTAGCCCAAATAAATGTGTGGGTTGTGAAACTACAACACTTATTCCCTCTGTTAAAGGCAATCTCTGAGCCTCTTGCTGTAAAAGAGGGACCCCTGAAGTCCTAAGCCTCCAGCAGAGTCTGTTGATCACATCCCCAGACTGTGAGATCTCCAGGCTTTACAACATTTGAATTAATTATTTTTTTAGGGTTCTGGGAAGATTTTGGCACCTTCTTTTGTTGGGGCTCTCCAATATTCTTGCCCCAAAGGAGACTCTGAATGTCTTAGCTTAATGGAGAATTCCTGAAGATCAGAGAATTGTCTATGGATAAAGCACAGAACCTGAGATGCTTCCATGCCCTGTTTTTTGTCAACTTAATTGACTGAGAAAAAAACTGTTACTAAATTGCTGGAGAGCCATAGGGGTCATAGTTCAAGTGGACCTCAAGGTAGCATTTGTATGAAACAGTAACAGGTGCAAAGTGTCTGTCTTGGAGGCTTGCCACAATTATAACGATGATGATGGGCAGGCACCTACTGTGAACAAATAGCTAGATAGGTGCCTACATCTCACAAAATTTGCAATAAGCAATGCTGCATTAAGAAAAAAAGAGGATTCAGTATTTTGATGTTCAAGGAGACCCTACGGAATTAATCCACAACGTATCTTGAAAAAAAAAAAATATTTATACTTGTGGAAAAACAAAAGATAAAGCAAAGATATGTATAATTGTATCAATTTTATTGATTTGCTTTTTACATGAATGATTCCCAAATATGTTGGATAATGCCATCATTCTTCTAGAAACAGGCCAAAAATGCTAGCATTTTTCAGATCACTTTTGGGAATAAACCTCATAAGGTTAAACAATTGCTATCTATTTGAAGCCCCTTGGAAAGATAAATGTTACTTCTGCTTTCCTTACTTATTGTGTGACCTTGATCTCTCTAATGAAAAATGTAATATTTATCTTAATTGTGTAGATTAAAAGAAAAAAAAAATATCTGTGGCAAAAAGATATAAGATGAAAAATTGAAATAATGAGCTGCATTAATCTCCATAAAGCTTATATATCTTGATTTAAAAAACAGTACTGGTGAATTTTGCTCTATAAATTTGGATTGATATCTGTAAGGCTAGACAGTGACACAGGAATGAATTTGCATATCATTGATATAACTTTCAAAGAGAAATTCCTGTAAACAACATAGTAAAGTCAGAGTTTGGAATATGCTTATTATTTTGTACACTCCATCAGTCCTTTGAACAATAAACACTTCACCCCAATTAAGACATGACCCTGGGGATATGGCTGGCCCTTGTAAGTGTGACAATGTGAAGATGCCAGGGATAGCAGCAGTGAACAAAGTGATGACAGTACATGTAAGTGTTCTTTTCCTCTTTTATGTGGAAATAGAATTGCATAAAATAAGCTTAAATACTTCTACCCTGAGAAAAAAAATCTGTTAGCTAATGTTTCTAGAAATTTTCTATATAATTCACATGGTCCTTTGCCATATAGCTTCTTTCTATCAGTAGATTAAGTAGTCAGTAAAAGGTTTGTGTTTTGTTGGACTCGTTTTTTTTTTGTTTGTTTGTTTTCTGAGGCTGTTTTTGTCCAATTCTGGTATGCTTATTAAAAGCAAATCCTTTGCTTAGACATACAAACATTCTGATTAATAAGATAATAGTAAGGATAACAGGTTTGTTTCTTCTTAATTTGATTAATAATAGAGAAGATTAACTGCTGGGGAAAGGCATGTAATGAACAATGGTTTTGAAAAACATATTATTCTCTTTTCTGAGTATTTATCTGTAGACTGAGACAAAGTCCCGTAATTGAATTGTTTTTCCAACTATTTCTGTATTTTTGGTACCTTCAGCCTAGAATTTGCACACCAAAGCTTGTGAAAATTGATACTGAGCAGTGACACCAAACACTAGCACCATCTATTCTACCCTGTGCTTCTGTGTGCGTAGGCAAACCAGAAGTTTTACTGAAGAACATTAAATCATGAACTGTAGATATTCGCTCTTTCAACTATACATCTTCCCTATTTCTATTTTTCTTACATTGTTTAGTTAGAGGGAAGACAGCTCTCAGGTCTCTTGAATTCAGTCTTAGGTATTGTGAGTTGTGATAATTTATTTGCTAGTCTTGCTTCTGCTGCAAACCATTCTTGTTTTCTCCAGGATTTTTTGTCACTGAAGTTCACTGAATAAGGAATCTTTAATTTTATAGTTAAAAAATTGTTTACTTATAGCCTGATACCAAGCCCCTCAAAGTGAATGCAAATTCTGTCTATTAATTTTGGTGTACTTTTCATATCCTTTCATGACAACAATACTGAAGTTAAATTCAAAACATACCAGTGGTCTTGCTCTCTGTACAAAAGGTTACAGTACTTCAGTACCCTACTAATGTTTCACATCTGAGTTAGGACGCAGAACATCTTACTGTGAATGTTCCTACATATTCTTTGCCTTTTTTATCTAGTATCTAGAATAATAGAATCACATAATGGTAGTAGCACCTTCCACTAGACCAGGTTGCTCAAAGTCCCATCCAGCCTGGCCTTGAACACCTCTAGGGATAGGGCATCCACAACTCTCTGAGCAATCTGTTGCAGTGTCTCCTCAGCCTTACAGTAATTTCTTCTAGTGTCTAATCTAAATCTACTCTGTTTCAGTTTAGAACTGCTGCTTCTTGCCCTGCCACTACACTCCCTGATAAAGAGTCCCTCCCCATCTTTTGTGTAGGCCCTCTTTAGCCACTGGAAGGCCACTATAAGGTGTCCCCAGAGCCTTCTCTTCCACAGGCTGAATAACCCCAACTCTCTGAACCTGTCTCCATAGAAAAGATTCTCCATCCCTCTGATCGTCTTCATGGTCTTCCTCTGGACATGCTCCAACAGGTCCATGTCCTTCTTATGTCCATACCTGGATACAGGACTCCAGGTGGGGTCTCACCACAGGGGAGTAGAGCAGCAGAATCACCTCCCTCAACCTACTGGTGCCACGCTTTATTTGATGCAGCCCAGGATATGGCTGGCTTTCTGAGCTGTGAGCACACATTGCCGGCTTATGCTGAGCTTTTCATACACCAGCACCCCCAAGTCCTTCACCTCAGGACTGCTCTCATCCATTCTCCTCCCAGCCTGTAGTTGTGCTTTATTCCTTTCTTACAATGTTTCATGGGTAACCGGTTTGTTGGCTGGACAGCTATTATGCACTTGCTTTTAACACATCACAAGCTTTTTTTCCCCTTAAACTCTCTGTGGAAATAGGTAGGAGAAAAAAAAGCAAAGCTAACATTCCTAAGCAGTGTCATAAGGACACTGCTACTATATCAAAACCATCCTGACTGTAAAACTTCTAAAGAAATGAAGTTGTCACTTTCACAGAAGAAAGAGGTAAAAAAGAATTTATTTATTTTTTTGCAATTCGTAGCCATGCTTCACAGGAAAGACTGAACATATATCTAGGGGGTGCTCTAACTGCGTAAGATGGAGATAGCTCTCAGTATCCCTTCCATGAAAAAGTAAAAAGTCATCTGTATGAGGTCATCCACTTGCATGCATATTTAATGTTACTCTGTAGAGACCATGGAAACTCCTCTTCACTTGACTGGGACATTATGGGGAATTCTTTAGTGAAGCAAAATGCATATCTTTTAAATCACCCTTTGCAAATATCAGTACTGAATTACTTTTTAGTACTTCATAATTCCAAGAAATCTTTTCTAGTTGTGTCAAATACAAAAAAAGCTAAGATTCTCAGTGAAAAGAGGTGATGACAGCCCATTTTTCTCCTGTTTACAATTTTACAAAAATCTATTAATTGCTTATGTCAGTTATTAAAACAAGTAAGCAAGATGCCCTCTGTACGTCTATCAGGATGACTGGCCTAATCAGGCTCAGCAAATTCAATGAGTTTTTTGCTAAGCTTAATTAAAATTCAGCTCTGCATTTGAGCAAGCCGCAGTGGTTTGGCAGACCTTCAAAGGGCTATACTGCAGCACAACAATAAAAGTGATAAAGGCACCCAATAATAATAAATACAATGCAAATGTTCCCATTATTCACAAATCAGGTAGGAAGTTGCTCCTTTCTCTGTTGATAAAATTCAAGTTTGTGGATTTTTTAATTTCCATCTCTCTGCGTACTTTGTTCTTATCAACATACCCTTTTATGGTTCTAATGGATTGAAATTAAGTAGTTCTAACACTTAAGAACAATACTGTATGTACTTTATTCCCAATGCTGGGAGAATTGCACATTATTTTGTTTGTTACTCATGGATTAAAAGTTGCAAAATGGGACTTTTGCTTTACAGCGGGAATGTTGTCAGACCCAGTATGTAATACATCAGCTTGGCCAGTTACTCCTTCAGATATCCTTTTTATCTACTGTTCTGTACTGTGGTACCCCAGCTCTAGGTTTCTCCTATCATTATGTAAATTATAGTTCTTCAACATTAGACATGAAATGGAGCCTTCCCTGCAGGTTTTGACTTATAAACTAGAACTGTATGTCTTTATAAATACTTGCTTTCTTTTGTTACAAAATCCCTACTGTTTCCAACACATCTTAAATATCTTTTGTAATGCTTAATCGTCACTCCTTGTGACAATGTTAGACTATGTTATTTCTTCGGAATTAGAATTTATTATTGAAGAATAATGTGTTATGGTCACTTTGAAGCCAGGGCTCTGTATCAGAAATAATTTACAGCATGCTCCTGTATCTTGTACTTCATAATAGTCCCATTGTGCTTGTCCCATTAACTTTGTAACATGGTGTGTGCTACTGATATTTTAATGGTTTACTTTCTTAGCAAACAATACACTGACAGTCAGTCTTGGCTAAAGATTTATTATTTTTCTTTCCCTCAAAAAGGGAACTGTTGGAACAGTTATGCCATTCCTTATCTTCTGCAACAAAGTAAACTGACAACTATAGTAACAGATTTTTATAATACCACTGAGAGAGCAAACTTTGGCAAAAAAAAGCCATTTTTCAACAACTAGAGAAAGCAAAAGAGGCGAAAACAGAAAAAACTGAAGCAAATAGCCATCACTGTTGATCAGTATTTCTAGAATCAGATTTTTGTCATAGGCAATAAACCTTGGAAGGATTTAGAAAGAAAAGTGGTGATTTAGAGATAAAGAGTGATAGAAATATCACACAGGGAAAGGGCATAGAGATATTGTTTGCTTTGATGTTTGGTATTTGCTGAAATTCATTATCTCTATAATGGCTTGTACATTCAGAATCATAAATATTTTGTAAGATAAATCAAAATCCAAATAAATATATAAGAAAGTATATCTAACAATAAAAACAGTGTGAAAATAATTTTTCATGGGAAGATTAAAAGTTCTCATGTAAATTTAAATTCTTTGACTTTATGAGGTTAAAAAGGTTCTTCAGTAAAACAATTTAACATGTTCCTCATAATACCACTCTCACAGAGAATAAAGTGGAGTCCTTACTCATGTGAACTCCATAAACCTTGACACAGCAAAACAAATAAGCAAGAAGCTTCTTCACATTTCCATGGCAGCAGATGACCTATCTGCCATTTTTTCATTTCTATTTTCTGCAGATCTAATCTGGACTTTGTTAAATGAAAACCTTTGCTTTTCTTAAATAGATTTGCAGAGCCCAGATCTTTCACTAGGTAACTGCTCAACTATCACTCACTGGCCATTTTCTTTTTTGTCCCCAATTCACTCTTAGTTTTGTACAGTCTCAGAAATGCTTTCAAAACCAGTTTGCAGAATTCATTTAGGATATTTCTAGGTAATGATAAAAGGAATAAAAGAGGATTGCAGAGCTTATGTTGTAGGGTTTTTTGTTTTTGTTTTTGTTTTTTTTTTCTTTTTTTATTTTATTTTTTAATTGTCGTTTTGTTTTGAATTGTAGGAATGGCTGGTATTAAATGAGAAAAATGACTAGAAGTCCAAGCCACTGCAAGATTATGAGTACTGCCTACAAATTGTAACTAAACACTTAATTCAGATTAAAAGATGTCCTTTATCATCCAGTGGTTTTTTTCCACAAGTCTTGTAACTCTTTATAAACAGAGATTCATTCTAACTATTTTTCCTAAATTGCCTTCTGATAGCATGTACAATTAATCATTATCAGCAAAAGGATCACTTTGTTTCAAGATTTTCTTTAATAGAAGCTAAGACTCAAAGTAAGACTTAGCCCAGTTCTCTTTATGCCTTGGCAAAGACATTAAATAAACTGACTCACACATTAAATGTTAAAAATTGACTGTAGTATATTAGAATATTTTTACGGATTCTTATAACTATTTTTACACATTTAATTTAAGAAAATTTACTATGGAATTAACATAGGTCTGAAATAACCTATAATTTCCTATTTCTCCAAACACTGAAATAATATTAGGTTGGATGCTCTGCTTGCTCAGTAGCAAAACCACTTTCTATTAACTTACATTAAGTAAGTTATGATGAAATTTTAAAATAATGCAGTTCAAAGAAGTTGAAAAAGATTTTTCAAATAGCTTTGTCAAGAGTTGATTTTGGCATGTCTCAGGAGTGTTGCATGCAATATTCCAGGCTAAAAATTCCTCATTCATACAAGTGACTGTCTTCCTAAGCATGAAATTCTTGAGTCTATGTTGAAATGGAATTTTTCTTAAGTAGTTACAGCATCAGGATCCTGCCTTTTAACGGCCAACAAGGAGACATTAGCAGAACTTAAGTTAGATCTAGAGACTTTAGTAGAATTGGAGTTAGATCTAGACTTTAATACCAATGCAGTAAAAGAGTCATGTATGTATATATATGTAAAGGATATAAATTGAGAGGCAGCTGAGTTTAATCAGATTTTTGTTATACAAGAATGTATCAGCACACAAAGAACAACACTAGTGATGGAGTTTCTTGGAGATTTTTTCCCTTCCAGTTGAGCTAAAATTTGTCTTCAATTAAAAAAAGTTACTGTATATTTATGTCTAATTTTAAACAACAGAGAATTGCCTTGCTGTAGCAAACTATATGTATCTGCTATTCAAACTTAATCAGTCCGTCATCTGCTGACATTTGGGTAGGAGGCTTCATGAAGATCCCAGATATAGAAAACAGATACCAGAGCTTGTTTTTCTTTTTTTTTTTTTTCTTTTTCTTTCTTACCAATGCTTCTCTTTCCATTGCTCTACAGAAAAAAAGAAAAAAGAAAAAAAGAAAAAGTTTGCTACTACTTTTTACCAATATGCAAATAGTTCTTTTTTAAAAGGCTTTGTGTCTTCTTTGAATCTTGTGTTTCAATCATCTTAGTGATACTATTGTTAGAGACAGATGTGCATACTAGTGCAATACTAACAACAAGTTGCAACTGTGATTCAAACAAAGAATGAGTATTTAGGTCTTTACTTACAGCCACATAGACCTGTAGAATAAATGTAGAACTGAAGAAGGATACAGGTGCAAAATGCTACAATGAACAAATACTAACATAAGAAATTGCACATTATTTTGTTGTGCCTCTGCTAAGGAACCAGATGCTGTGGGGTCTCACTGCTGAGTTCTTCTAATGCCTCCCTTTTGTAATTAGCATTTAATCTTGATCCTTGCTAATCTGGTTTTATGAATAACAGCAATGTGATAGGTACTGAATCAGTAATTAATATTTTACATCTGAAGGTTCCGTTGCAATTTAGGCCTGCCTATGCCAAAATGTTCATAAGAATAAAATATTCTCAAGAAATAAAATCAATTAACAGTGGAAGTAATAAATTACTATCTCATATATATATTTATTTTTTTTTTCCCTTGAATGTTAGATAAATTGCATGTCTTCAAAAACAAACAAACAAAAAAAAAAAAAAAAACAAAAAAAAAACACCCAAACCAACCACAAACCCACGAAAGAAAAAGGGCTTTTGATGTGCTGGTAGCATTCATCAAAAATGCTGCACTAACCATAGAAACAACTATAACAACTATTTTGTTTTCCATTTCAGTGCTTACAATTGCTTTGTTCTTTTTCCTTCTATGATTGCAGCAGCTGTCATCTTTTAAAAGGTAGGTTTTTTACCAATCAGATGTCCAGGGTTTCCACATTAATTACATAAAACAGTATATCCCAAAGCATTTTACCAGTTTGTGAAACTTTTTCATTCTCTTCCATTGCTTTCATAAAAAAAAAATAGAAAAATATAACTAGTGATGCTTTCTTTTGGGGGTACGTTTTTATCTGCGATTAACACATGCAACTTCTTGCTAATTATGAAGGGAAAACTTTGTAGGTATTATGGCTGAGTTTTGTTTTATTCTTAGGTATCCTTTTAACTTTAATTTGTCCAAAAAAAACCTTATTAGAAAAAATAAATTGGAAACTAAAGAAGGAATGGAAAAGAAATGAAGAGTATTTGGTACTATATCAGGTCTCTAATCTGATTCAGTGGGATGGTGTTCAAGTGCCTGTGCCAGCACAAGGGAAGAAGTCAGATTTTATCTTTTCATCAATGCTGTAGATATAGATTACTATAAACAATAAGGCAACCACCATCAGTAAATCCTCAGAGATGACAGGCTGCAAGCAAATCATCACTCACTTATATAAATCACCAGTGTAACATAGCCAAACTATGAGATTATGAATGACAGTTATAATTCTTGACACCTTTAATTTCCAGTAAAATACACAACAGCTAGGAACTAAACATTCCAATCTCCATCACAGTGCTGGAAAATGATGAACAGAAAACTGTTGGAATAGTAGTTTAATAATAGTTAATAGTAATTTAAGATTTAAAGAAGAAGTGACAGTTGACACATGGGAGCTGAAAGTTGTTCCTAGTTGTTCCACTAGCATTAATTTTCAGAAGGATTAATACTATTATACAATGCAAATCCTGCATGCATAGCTCCTCAGGTACTATAGTATCATAAGTCTTTAGCTGGGATCTATCATGTATGAATGTACCTTGTATGCATAAATGTGAAGAAAGTGACGATCCGTAACTCTGGATTTCACTGCTTTAGACCATCCACTATCTCTTACACATGAGCATGATGAATTGATCCTCGTAGTGAGTGTTGGTCTTATTCTAAATATGCTTCTTAGTTAGGAGATGCTAAAATACATCTTGTTAGTGTGGAAAACCTAGAGAAACTGACCGTTAGTGATTTACATGAGGCTACATGGTAAACAAGACAAAGTTAGAGCTCCTTAATCTCAGTCTCTTGCTAGACTTAAAATTATGAACAATTATGAAATAATAATACATTTTAATACATTATTAATATTGTCAAGTATAATTCTGTTTATATATTTATGAAACAGCTTCTTAAATTTTAAGTTATACCAGTCCTTCACTTACAGCCTTCTGATGTAACTAGCTTGCATGCAATATAAAAGTGCCAGGCATATAAATGTTGGATGCTTAACAACCCTAAGAAAGTGATTACTAGTAATTCATTCAATATTATATCTTTGCTGTAGATTCAAAAATCACATAAGCAAACATTCGGTGAACTATATATTGAACTTCAGTTTTTGCTGAGGGAAGTTTTAGGAAAAGCTCTTTCGTCCTCATTTACCTCCAAATATTCACTTAGTATTCTGTTCATATTCAATTTTAATTGCCACTTTAGAGTTTGCAAAGATGGTATGCAGCTGTAAAATACTACACTTTATTGCAGCAAGAGGAATATTTATCTGACCAGATACATTACTGTTACTGTAAAGAATGGACCTATTTTACTTTATCAGCAACTAAGGGGAAGGCTAACGGCTATGATGCATCTTTTACATTGTGTGTGAAACATGGAGTACTCTGCACTGTTAAGATTTACTGTGTGTAAGACAAAGTGTGTGCTATTTCAAGTACTCTCTGAACAGCAGATTGCAAACTTGGGAATTAACTTCAAACCTGCTAAATACGTTAAAATAACATTAAGACTGGGAAAGAAAATAGTTTCTTCTCATGAATTCATATGTTTAAGCTTATGCACATGGGAATTTTCTGGATGTCCTAAACAAGGAGAGAGTGCGTGTAACTGGGATGTTTTCAATGTTTATTGTATTTCCATCTATAATGTAGCAAGAATCAGGGACAGTCATACAAAAATAAAGTTCATTTTTTGGAGAAAGAATCAGTACTTTCAGAGGGGTCATCATTGTCCTGAAGCATGCTGTTGGGAATTCCAGTGTGTTCAGCAAGAAGAAGGAGATCTCAATTAAGGGCTACATGAGTACGGTGATGAATACCAGGCATAAGGGAGATATTTGGCTGTTAGGGATCCAATCCTACTGGGCCAATGTATCCCAATGACTGTTAAGTGGGCTGCTGTAGGACCACTGCAGTTCTGGTAGGACAGTTTGATGCTGTTCACTACAGGAATAATTAGGATTATGTCCATTACAGATTCTATGTTCTGTACTCCTGAAAGCTAATCCCTAGAAAGAAAGTTCTTTTTTAGAGAACTGTGCCATACATTGCACAGGAATGGCTGAGCCTGTTATAGTAGGATCATAAAACACCAAAAAGCTGACAACCATCCAAAATGAGTGTGTTTATTAGAACTGTCCAGTTAGACACAAATTCATTATGTGTTTCTGCAATTCCCTTTTACCAGAGCCTACATAGCTCTTTTATGTGTCTTGAGCCTTCACCCAGGAGGCTCAGATCATACATCTGACATATTTGGGAGGGATTTCATCCAACACCTGTGCAAAAAAGGATGGTCTGCAACTCCTTTGTGCAGCTGTTCTGTGCTGGAGAAGGGAACTTTGATTAGGCCAGGAAGAGAATAAGCATGACACACATTTTTCCAGTAGTGTAATGGATAGTCATTTAGATGACTATCAGTTATCAGTTCTGCTCCTTCCTTCCAGGGACATTTTTAGTCATATAGTCTGAAAAAAAATAAATAAATTAAGTTTAATAAGACTTCATGGAAAATAATAAGGCTTCATGGAAAAATGGCTCTTACAATGTTACCTTCATATAAAAAGTGATGATAGGTGATGATAAAAAGTGATGATAGGTGTTAAGACCTGTGGCAGGTGTAATGCTTTAACCAGTTGCCAGACATAGACCCTTCGTTCATCTAGATCCAGCTGCTTACACTATGCATTTATTTCCCCAGGTTCATTTGGCTAGGTGGCCCTTCAAATTATTATTTTTTAAAATTATATTCTGGTAGCTAAAGAAAGTCCTTTTCTTCTATTTAGAAGAAAATGGAGTGTTTAAAGGTTCAGCTGATCCTTTTTCTTGCTTCTAGTGATATAAAGACTTCCTTTTCCTCTGCATATTCTAACATATATTCTAACTCCCCTTTTTCAGGGATCACGTTGGCATGCTACTTGCTTGAGAACAAATTCACTTCCTAGAAATTGTTTGGGGTTTTGTTTGTATTCTTGTTTGTTATTATATGCTTGTTTTATTGATAAATTCATTCTCTGTTTGTTGAAATAGGCTCTGATTTTGCTAGATCTAATATCCATATAGCTCAAACTGATGTCAGGATTCCTGAAAAGTATAGCATTTAGACACTTATGTGTGGAAATTGGGTTTTTCCAACATATTCTGTGGGGTTCACTGTCTATACATTTCTCCAGTTGCTGCCGCCAAACTGAGAACATATCCTTCCAAGATAAGTGATGATACAAGTAAATAATTTGTGACCCCTGCAGCAATGCCAATGCTGCAAAAAACCTCTTAAGGCCATAAACAGCCACAACATCCTGGTTTCATAAATCACCTGGTTCTGTTTGTAGCTGTTTCTTTTACTTCAGCCCCTAAGGAAAGAATCTGCCAAAAAACAGAACTGAAGAAGGTCTAAGTGTGAATGCCCTAAATTTATCCCACCACTGTCTGTTCCTGTATTTGCTCCACATTGTAAGACTATCTGCAAGCCTACAGGTGAGAAAACAAGATGATGTAAGTGAAAAGACACATTTGTGTGCTGCCAGTATAATGAAAATGCAATTTTTCTAGAATTTTAGAAGTAAAATTTGAAATGTAATGGTATGTATTGTATTGATTTCAGAGATTTCCATTTAAATAATAACTTCTAAAAGAAATCAAAGAACAAGATTTATATATATTTATATAAGTAAATCTTCCACTAGAGTAGCTGCAGATTTTGATAGTACAGCTAGTTCCTGGGTGTTACATAATTTTCTTCGAACTAAAACTAGCATAGGCAGGTAGAAGTGGAATAAAATACTAATAGCAAGACCACTTTTGGCAATCCAGAACAACTCACTTTTCAGAAATTCGGATCCTTAAATTAGTTTTGCAATCAAATTAAAAGAATCATCATATCTTTAATTCGGAGCCAAGCTTTGCCTTACTCTTAAGTGATACTGAAATTTTGGAGCAGAAATAGATGTCTATTTCTAACATTTTTTATTTTTTTTTCATGTCTTGCTGCCTTTTAAAAGATTTCATTGTATTTAGATTTTGTTTCTATTTTTCCTCTCTACGAAACCTCTCTCAGTCGAATGTTATCAGTGGGAAGAAATTCATACCATAAACATGGGATAAATAAATAAACTCAATCAATCACTATCACTACCACTTCAGTTTTTCTTTATTGTCAAGTCTGGGGACCTAGAATGTAATGTAAAAGCACCATACATTAAGTTTTTTTGGTTGTTTTTGAAAGTAATTTCTAATATTATCCAATTCTGTCTTAGTGTAATCCCACAATAGTATCCATCCACTCTTGTCAAATGATATTGTGAACTTCTTCTTTGAGACGTTTTCATTCTAGAAGCTATTTCTTACGTAATCCAAAATTCAACCTTCCTAGATATAGGAAGGGTGAAACAGTCATCCTACATCACTTATATTCAAAATTTGTCTGCTTAAAAGCAGAAGAACTTTGCTCACTGTAAAAGCCCACATCAATAGTGCTTCTCTTAAAAAAAATGTTGGGAGATCATTTAAAACTTGATCTCTTTACTTAAGTTTAAATTAAGTAAAACAGAATTCAGACATATCAATTCTGTATATTGAAGTCATGGAGAAGATGTTTCAGAGATAAGTTAATAGCAATGTGTACAGTATGTTCCCTGCAATAGACAAACAAATTAAGGAAAGCAATTACAAAGAGGACTCAACAATCTTTGTTTTTTTCATATTTGTTTTGTTTTGAGTTCTGAGGGAGGAGGCTGCAGGGGGACATGATGTGTATGTGCATAGAGTTGCTCTTTCCTCCTTTAACCTTAAGGTGCTACATCTTATTTCCCTACAGTTGCATAGCTGGTATACAGACTAGAAAACCATACAATCCCAATGAAACAAAATTTAATTAGGTCCTGCATAGGGAATTGTAAGATTTTAAGGGTTTACTGCTCCAGCATACTTGATACATTGCTTCATGTCACCCCAAACCTGCAGTGCTATTTTACTATAAGACTTTTAACTAACACTAATGGAGAAATATATGGGGATAAAAGTCTGAAGCTGATATAAAACTCCTTCCAAAAGAGTTATCAAGTTCAGTTTGCTACAACTGCATGTATTTTCTCCTAAATTTATCAAACTCCATTGAAAATCAAATTAGATTTTTTTACGCCACTACTTAGAATATGCATAGTAGACTACCATTTGTCACGCATTTTTCCTGGGCTTAAATAATTGTGATTATGTAAGACCAATGATTTAGTGATAATACATCTATTAAATATTGTAATTTTAATCAAGCATTGTCTGATTATTACAGATTTCAAAAATATAAAGCTAAGAGGAGAAAAGAATTAATTGGCTGCAGTGTTCATAGATGGGTTAGTGTGAAGAGTCTCCAAAATTAGAGAACTACTTTAATGTTTTAGTTAACAGAGATTATAGTTCAACTTAATTATTACAGAAACAAAATCTATTGAAAGGATTGGAAAAGAGATACCAAATATTTACATTCCCAGTCAAGCACCCCTACTGTAGGTTTACAAAAACTGATCGTGTTTTTGGAATGTAGTTTAGATACAGAAATGTGGAAAATAACAGGAAAGCATATCTGGGAACATTTTATTTTATAGGGTTGAAATTCTGTAATGAAGAAAGGTGGGGTTTGTTTTTGTTGTACCTTTTTATAAACAGTACTCCTTAGGTGAATCTTTTGATGAGGAAGAGGGCCTGCTTAACTTACTCATATACCTAGAAACCAATGGTTACCTTTTAAACCCACAATCATATATAAGGATAAATGAAATTATCTATTTCACACTTTATGTTCTCTAATAGAAAAAATCAGCATTTTTTTCATCAAGCTGAAGTAGTTAGTTTATTTTTTTTTCTTTCTTTTAGTATTGCTTTTATAGGTAGGATCTATTTAAATAAATACATTTAGCTTTTTCTGCTGCCCATGTGTGGAATCTAGAATACAATCTTCCAATATTTTTACTGCATGAAAAAATTTAAACTGTATATTCTGATTCATACAAACAAATCATCAGAACTGTAAATATATCACTGATGTTCAGTAAAGAGGGACTGTTTTCATACTGGGATGAATTTCCATCTGATCTACATTTTCATTCGTGATAAGAGATCTGCATTGTATTAGATCTGCTGTCCTCATCAGATCTTAAAGAATTCTCTTTGTATTTTATAAAAGAGGAAGATTGCAAGACTGTTTAGGGTGCTAGAGGCATAAAGAAGAAAATGTAATTTTAGGTAGGGCTTGAGTCCAGGATGCTCATAGCAACTTATCGTATGAAAAGGGGATTTGCAGGAATGTGAGTTCTTAATTGTGCAGTCTGAAGCACACAGGCAGGAGTCAGAAAACTTTGAAGTTCAAGCCAATTCCATACTTAATGTTTGCTGAGCTTTTTATCTCCATGCAACAGAGATCTAAGGACATTTGTACTAATATCAGCTTTTGATCCAACCAGTGACATTATTTTGAAATGTCATTGCTGCCTGATGTGCTTATTTAGACATGCATTCTAGCAAGGTAAACATTCCTGTGTGCAAAAATTATCTAAAACACAAAAGTTTTTCAGAGATGTTCAGTACTTACCAATTAAAACTATTTAGACTGTAAACATTATTCATATTCTGAGGCTGGAAGAAAAACTTTGTTTTTCAGGTTAACCAGTGGCATCCAACATCTAGATAGCTCAATGAATTCGTGAAGATAATTTTCCAGAGTTTCAATCTGCAGTTTACTTGCTCTGAGAACAAGAGAATTGACAGTGTACTATCTGGTTCTTTAATGATTTTGTCAAAATTAATTACGTCCTTGATAATATAAAAAGGTAAACATTGTCATCAATCTGCTATGAAGTGAACAATTCTGTGTCCAAGTCCTCAGCTGCAAAATGGAAAGACACATTATAACTTATTTATTTCATCCAATACTTTTATTATGCAAATATTAGACTATTTTATTTCTATAAACTATAGTAACATTTAAAGGGAGGATTTCCCTTTTCTTCCTTAGCAGTTACAAAATTCGTTAGGGTGCGTTTACTAGTAGGCACTCTGTAAAGGCAGCATGTTACGCTGAGCCAGCAGAGATTAGACTAAATGAGAACACACCAGCTATAAATTTAACAGGGTTCATTTTCTAAAGTGACTGCTTTATGCATCTGCAAATGGAAAGAAATAGAGCATCAAGCTCTTAATTTTTTCTACACAAATAAAAACTGAAGTACTGAATGTCTTCATATAACATCTTCAAAGCAATATTATTTTTATTAGGTACTAGAACAGAGTACAATGCACAAAAAAAAAGGACAGATGATGTAGGACTTTTGTATTATGAACATTCAGTAAAAAAGAACTATTTGGGTTTTTTAACTCTCCATCACATTTTTTTCTACATATTTTAGCACAAATCACTAAATTGCAATGTGCTGTAAACTTCTGTAGCAGTGACTATGGGGGGGTAGGACATTATGTAAGTTTCAATGGTGCATGTAAAATCTGTTTCTACAGCATTTTTATTCAGGATTCAATCTATTTCCAGTTCAACTCACTAATAACAATTCTATCGACTGAAATG
This sequence comes from Thinocorus orbignyianus, assembly GCA_013400375.1. Taxonomy (NCBI): domain Eukaryota; kingdom Metazoa; phylum Chordata; class Aves; order Ciconiiformes; family Thinocoridae; genus Thinocorus; species Thinocorus orbignyianus. Next base: position 191,137 of record VXBW01001623.1, on the reverse strand, counting down.
GAACAGGATCACTAGATTGCTTATCAATCTAATTACGCTAATTACATTAGCACGTAAGATGACTGAATATAAAGGCAGGAATAGGCTTTCTAGCAATTACCTGTTTCAAAACTGTCCCAAATAGTCAATTACTTTAAAAACAAGAATCATCTCACAAAAAGAAAGAACAAAAAAAGAACAAATTATCTTCTCACGCAGTTCCTGCTTGTGAGTTAGATTTTGAGGAGTATTTAACAGAGTAGTGCAAAGTGTACTGTGTGGTCATTACTACATGTTGTAGACTTCATCTTTCACAATTCATTGTATTAAAAAATAATATTTGCCATGAGTTTGGGGCTCTTAAGTCGTATCGTACAAAATCAAAGAAACTATTGTTATCATATAATAACATATAGAAGAAAGTATAATAAAAGTCAGGCTGCTGTAAAAAAAATGTTGCGTGCCTATATAGGTCTCATACAAAAGTGAAAAGAATGAAACAGGAGCAGACTAAAGAGGCTATTTAATGTGCCTGAAGGTTACAGAAGACAGATGCACAAGGTAGATAAGCACTCAAATGAAAAAGAGTTGTCTTTGAGTAATGACACTTCAAATAGCAATAAAATAATATCTAATTATCATAACTGTTATTAATTGATTATCAGGCCACTTAAAAAACTTCCCCCTTCCCCAGTAATAGAAAATAAATATTTTGATAACTAAACTTGAAATGGCATTAGATATTTTTTTATTTATTTCTCAGAAACTTTCTGAATGGTGTGTTACATTTAAAACAGAAATTTTAAACAGAAAATCAAAAAGATTGCCATAATGGTTTCTTCATAAAGTCTTTCAAATCTATGCATGAATTTTTGTGGTAAAATGTCATATGTCTTCTCTCCATGTTTAATTCACAGTCTAATATAAGGATAGAATATCTTATATAGGGTATAAAAAATAGCCAGAAAAAATAATGATTCAGCACTGTATGAAAATAAAATTTCAGTCTGGTAGTTCTTTACATTTTATTATGACATTAATATATGGTAATTTCCCCTAGTTATAATCTAACTATCAAATAGAGTTATATTTAGTGTGTTTTAATCATTAACGCACATATATAAGTCTTTTATCAGGAAGATTGGTTGAATAAATAGAAAGCAATATTATTATAAGATTTATGTGTGTGTCTGAATTGTGTATTTATATTCTGGAAGAAATTGTTTGTGGATTTGTATTACTGGGAACTGGAACACGTAACTTTCAAGAAAAATGGAACTACTAGTTCTTTATGGATGTTTTACTGTGTGCACTACCTTTATACTGTTTATGTCTATTTATTATATTTTATTTTGATTCAATAATGCTATTAGTACTTCCACTTGGAAAATAGAAAAGAACAAACCCAATGCTTCATATCACAGTCTTAATGTATTGTACTCCAAAGTTATAGGCAGCAAGATTTATGCAATCTATACTATTTTATAAGAAAGAAAATATTGAAATAGTTAAGTTAATTGTGCACAAGTAGCATCATGCTGCCTTTTTTTACTTTGTTTCAGTATTCTGACTGAGCATCCTCGCTCTGGAAGGAAGAACTGGTTATGAAAATAGCTGGCTGTACTTTTCTGCCACAGCCAAAGTGGGATCACTGCAGGGTATTAGCTGTATTGTAAAACTAATATGCGAAGAGGACATGCATGGCAAGGCTTCTCAAGAACTAGGAGCACTAGAAATGCTTTCAAGGATTTCAGTATTTTGGCTTGAGTGTCATAGATTCTTGGACTGGGGGAACATCTTCCCAGCTCATAGCATGGAGTTTGGAAGTCCGCTAAGGCTGCACTTCAGGGTGTGATGAAATGTCAAATATTAACATTCTAGAGGCTTGGCTGAGCACATGGCTTCATTGCAGAGATCCTGAAAATCCCGTATCAGGGCTCCTAACTCATTGAGGCCTCTGGCACCTAGACTCTGGGTTTAGTGAAATCTGTTTCATTTAAAATTCTCCTATCGGTTGAAGTTGTACAGCTTTACGGCACAACAAAAATTACTATAGTAAACTTTTTTTCCCTGTATCAGTTACCCCAAATGATATGCTGACCTGTAAACAACTGAACTGTTTCAGGGTACACCTAGGGGAGGATGGTGCATCATAGGATCATGTTCTAGGCCCTGAATCATATGCTTGACTAGAAAAGATTATTCCAGAAAATTTAGCGATATTTTTAGGAGAAGATGAGCATTTCGGGTTTTTTATACATAGATTTGAAAACAGATAATTGGTTTCAGCAATTGGTCTAAGAAGTTTAAAACTTCCCTCTCTTAACTTGTGAAGAAAAATTAGTCTTTTCATATTCTGTTTTCATTTAGTCTCACATTTAGCTGATTGGTGCTTAAAGGCAGAATTTTTAATTACAAATAAATATATTTTTTTTTCAAAATAGTTGCAATTTATTTCTGTCCAAATTGGCAAATCTTCAGACACTCCAGATTTACAACCTATGGATCTTATTTAATCTTGAAGTGGATGATGTTTACTCAGGTACTGTGGCTTTGAGCCTTTGCTCTGATGATTTAAGTGTCACATTCAAAGAGGCGTAAATAGCCAAGAGTTGTTTAATCAAATGCTGTAAACTGTAATTGGTTAGACTCATTCCCCTTTCATTAAATGCAAACCAAGACTAAATGAAATAACTTAGTGAGGACATTTTATTTTACAGTAGTACTAAAGCAGCAATAAATATAAGAGTTGTTACTTTAATTAGTCTGCATCTACCTTAGTGGTTTAGTCCTAGTTAGAAGGGATCTTTTTAAATGAATGTCCTTGTTTTCCTTACTTAACTTTGATTCATGTCTTTGGACACCCTTGGAATGGACAGTTGGGCTTCTTTATCATAAAATTAAATCAAAATCTCTAGTCACAATGGTGTTTTCGGCTTGAGGAGCTAGGCTAGAACCAGTCTAAACTGAAATCTGCAAAAATAAACATGTATCATACACGTCAGGTGCTCAATACAAGCTGGTTTACCGTACATATAATTTTTATTGGACATGTACATGCATAGTAAAGGCTATGTTTGTTTGTTGTATCATTAGGTAACCAAGGTTTTGTGATTTCAAGAGTGTTTGGCCTACATTTTATTTTATCTTTTCTTTAATGAAGGAAACTAGTAATTTGCTAAAAGCTGTATGGTTTTGCTTTTACAATTAAATCTGTTCCTGCCCACACAAACAATAAAGAAGTAAATGCAATTACTGCATTAGGTAGATACTATTAAGGAAACTCTCTGATGTGTTATTGGCAGGCTACAAGGTCATTGGAACTTATGAATTTTTAAATTAGTTTTAGTTATTAGACAAGGTAATGAAGCAAACATTCCGTAATATATGTATAGTCTTGGAGAGCAGATTCCACATGAAATCTTAGATTGGAAACACTGAAGTAACCGTTTCATCAGATAACTTTTTGAGGTATGCCTGAACAAAAGTATCACAGAGATTTTTATATCTCTGTAGTTACGTCTTCTTTTATATATATATACACATATATATAAACCTTATCTATATAAAAGTAAATTGACAGTTCAGCGTCATACCTTCCATTTTAGAGTACTGTAGACACTAAATCTCTCCTTCCTATTTTTTAATGGCTATTGCCTTCTGCAAACGTGTATTTACGATTGCGCAATATTATTAGGTGCCCAGAAACATTAATGAGATTGTGATTTAACCTGGCAGGCAGCTAAATACCACACAGCTGTTTTCTTACTCCCCCCTGGTGGGACAGAGGAGAAAATCCAAAAAACGGTAAAAATCGTGGGCTGATGTAAAGGCAGTTTAATAAGACATAAAGGAAGACAACAACAATAATGATAACAGAATATACAAAACAAGTGATGCACAGTGCAGTTGCTAACCACCCACTGACAGATGCTCAGCCAGCCCCTGAGCACTGGCCACCACCCGACAGCCATCTCTCCACGGTTTTATTTTTCATCATGACATCATTAGGTATATCCCTGTGGCCAGCTGGGATCAGCTGTCCTGGCTGTATCCCCTCCAAGTTTCTTGTGCACCCCCAGCCTACTTGCTGGTAGGGTGGTGTGAGAAGCAGAAAAGGTCTTGACTCTGTGTAAGCACTGATCAAGCATAACTAAACCATCAGTTTTATCAATTCTTCTCATCCTAAATCCAAAGCACATTTCTATACCAGCTACTAGGAAAAAAAAAAAAAAAAAAAAAAAAAAAAAAAACAACAAAAAAAAAAAAAAAAAAAAAAAAAAAAAAAAAAAAAAAAAAAAAAAAAAAAAAAAAAAAAACACAAACAAAAACAAAAACCAAAAAAAACCCCAAACCCCTCAATGCTATCCCATCCAAAACCAGGACAGAGATGTAAGATGCATGGAACTTTACAGTGTCTATTTGGCGTCATCATGGTTTTTTAAGCAGGTTTCAATGTGTCACGTATTCACAATGCCCAACTCTTTGTAACAGAATGACGAGTCTAACGTCATTTGAGTCTTTCTATGGAAAAATAGAATCAATTCCATGATGGAAGTGATGGAAGAGGATGATTCAGTTTAGCTTCTTAATTCAGACACCTGGTTTAGGGTGATAATAAGCTGCCTTTACCCCTGCTCCCCACCTCCAATGCTACAAATGTGAAACAATCATCTAACACCTGGAAGAAAGAGTGTCAAGCTTACAGAAGCTGCATAGAGAGATGGGAGCAGCTAGAGAGCTAGTAAAGGAAATGTTTTCATTATCGATACCTCTTACTGTTGCTGTTCACAAATAATTGCCATTTTACATTTTTAAACAATTGTGTTGCTGAGAGAATATAGGTGCATATCAAGGTAAATTCTTGCCACTAATATTTTTCAGTCTGAACAGACTGGTTTCAGAGTGAAGCACAAATGGTTTTAACTCTGAAGAGACAAGGGCATGTAAAAGCAGCGGCTGATTTTNGTAAAGAGAGAGAGAAAAAAAAATGTGGCATTATAAGCAGAATCAATAGCCCAGGATTCTATGATCTGGCAAAACTTGGAATATAGTGCAACTGAAAACATTTTTGTGAAGTGGTAAAAATTTCAGGAAGTGGCTTAACTTTCTGAATGGCAATAGGCCAATCAATACTTTAAGAATTTTATAGCTGAAAATACAATGCAAGATTAGATTTGTATCCTACTATTCACTGGAATACCAGGAGGGGGATCAATGGCCTAACCATATGCCAGAGTTTCCAGTTATTTGATTTAAGTAATTCTAAATTATATCAGCAGGAGTACTTTAGTACATTAAAAGTTCACCTTAATGAACATGCAGCACCTGGGAAGCCACAAGGGTCTTTACAGTTAACACTGCAGCAAAATCAGCCTTCTCTTTCCTTCAGTGCTGCAGCTCCTCCCCCAGGATTTTTACAGGTAAATGAAAACCTGTTGACACAACACTGCTCTAATGTCCAAACTCAAGAAACAGCTTTTGTCCTGACTGCTTTCTTTTCTCTTTACAATAGACGGTATTGTTCTTATCACCTATTCGTGTTCCGTTCCAGTTTGGTGTTAGTTAAAGACAGCAAACAGTTTCTTTGTGACTGTAAATACTCATGTGCCTCCATATACTCAGCCTAGGCATTTCTTCATTTCTCATGAAACCTAAAGTAAAGGTTTCCTTGCAGAAGAGCAGGTCTGAAGGCTGACACATACCCTGTTGTGGTGCCTGTTTTGTTATTTAGGCTTCTGCTATTGACCACTGTAGGGAGGAAACTGGGCTTGGCTAGCTTTTGGTCTGACTCAGCACAGTCATTTCTGTGTTCTTCTATACCTTCAGAAAAAACATGTCAAGTACAGCATGAACAGATCTTTCATGAGCATCTTTCGTGAGACAAAAGAGAATCCAGAAATACACAATAAAATTCTGCTGCAAATGTATAATTAATTTCTTCCTGTTTTCTGCTTCTTCATGAATCTTCTGCCTATTCAGAATGAGAATACTTAACCATTCTGGAGCTCAGCAACACTTGCAGCACACTAGCTGTTAGAGGAAATATTTGTAAATTGTATTTCTACAATAGATTAATGTTTAAAACATCTAAAATGATCTGGAGCTATCTGCTCTGTGTTTCAACAGCCTGTTGAACTATTATTACTGACAAGAGGGAAAAGTTAAATGCCTACAAACTGTACTATAATGTTAATTGTAAATTTAAAAAATTAAAATTAAAAAAGTGGTTTAGCACCTTGAAATGATACTTGTTACTTCTTCATTGTTTGAGAGTCACTGCAAATCTTCACATATTTTCCCTGCAGAGAGATTGAAAGATATAAATGATTTTTCCAACAAAAAGATATATTTTTAAGTATAGATTTAATCACTGTAAATCCATAGATTTGTGGCCCATCCAGATGCTAGAAAATTTTGATCATTAAAGCTACATTTCACAATACTTATCTCTTAAGAGAAAATCCTTTAGTTGCTGTGAGGCAAGTATTTTTCTCGATTTGTTGGGCTTTACAAATCCTACACAGTGTCCAATAGAAGCCTAGCAATGCCAAGTTGGCAGTGCCTGCAGTATTAGCTACAAGAAGGCTTAAGAAAGAGACTGTCAACATTTCCTCCTACGGACCCTAAATAGCTATGGGACATGAACAGAGCTTTGTATAAAAATGTACTCTTGTCCAGCAAGTAAAGAAAATAAAATCTGAATTCATACTATGCTGTATCATGACAGTGCCTCTACTCCTCTTCATTAGGTTTTTCCTCTGTAGAGTTGCAGAAGAATATAGTCTTAGTCTGCCTTTTTTTTAATGTTCATAATTTCAGTCAACTGAAGTGGTTTCAAGTAGAAAGACAAAGATTAACATTTTAAAGAATATATTCTCTCCTCTGCGCTTCTTCTCTCTCCTGTCCTATCTCAAAAATAAAGAGACGGAAATACTAGAGCAATTCCTGAGAAAATGCACATATTTTGGGGCAGTGAGGTTCTTCAGACTTAGAGAGCACTGGATCCTGATTCCACTTCATCATTTCATGTTAGGAATAACCCACATTCAAAGTCTGTGACTTGAGCTAAAACGATGCTACTTCTCGACCACTGCACATAAATCCATGTATCAGTGCTGCTTTTCCCTTTTGTCTTTAAGCAATCAGATCTCTTTGTGATGAATGCCTTTGTTTTCCTCCACCTGTCCAGTAGTCTGGCTGTTATATATTGCCATAGAACATCATCTCATTTTAAATGGAATTCAAGATATTCATCTTTGAAAATAAGCCAATATAATGTAACTGCGCAAGATCACACATTCAATCTTTTTCTCTGACAACTCCAAGTCAAATATTAAAAATTATACACAGTGACAAAATTTATACAGAAAGTGGGATACTCCACAGCCCACAGGCAATACTTGTCATAACAAGTATGTTTTCACTTCATATCCACTGGTTGACACTTAACAGGTCATAACGAAATTAGAGATGTGGTAAACCAGAGATTCGTGAGGCATTACTTAGTTAATTTCTTATATTCTGTACAATACAATAGTTATCTGAGATTTTGTGAAATGAAACCTCAAATACTAGTGTGGTAGTTACCAAACTATTTTAGAAATCATAGAGAACAAATAAACTGGAGCAGATTTTTTTTCTACCTATGCATAAGTATAACTCTTTGATAAATATAAGGCTCTTTCTGCTGAGGTATTTCAACTGCTGGGTAAGTACAAATATTTAATTTCTAGTAGAAAACATTTCATAACATTTTTCTGTTTCTTAGCACTGTAGAAGGAGAGCTCTTATAAGTTCTGTCTCAAAATGAAGATGTTTGTTTCAGGTGCTAGTATGTTCTCAGCAAATGATTTGTTAAGTTTTGTGTCAAAAACCTGAAGAAGTTTAGCTAGGAACCCACCATTTGGATTTGTATCAAAGTAACTTTATGCATAGCTTATATACTTGTTTATTCCTTCTTTTGAAGACTGTTATTTTGAGAAATGTTAGTGATATATTGCAGCAAAAAGACTTTTCTGAAATCAAGTTTCTATGATGAACTGATACGATATTTTAAAAGTAAGTTGGTTTTTAGACTTAGTATGGTACATACAACTTCTGTTTTCTCCTTCATGAGGAAGAAAAAGGTACTGGGGGATCTACTTTTGACCTTTCAAACTAGAAATGCTTAGCTCTTATATTACTTCTGAAGAAAACTAGAGGAAAATATAACTTCTTTTTCTGCTTCTCAAAAGAGTAATTTTTTCCCAGCTCCTTCACAATTCAACATTTCATGATTACATTGATAATCTTTGGCAGATTTTTCTTCCATAGCCTGGAAAGCATTAATTCTTGAAGCTTTTTATTTTCTGTTTGTTGCACTTGGGATTTCATAGCCATAGTCAGTATTAATAGAGACTCCAGTTTTCATAATTCCACTTGTCTTTTTGGCACATCTTTGTAAACATCTCCTTAATCCTCACTGCATTTAAGATTTATTGGCTGGTACTGGTATTTGTTTTGGGGGCTCTAGGTAGGCTACTGAGACTCTGGATATCTGAGGCAGGGATACCATTCAAGAGTAAGATACCTGTCTTCAGATGTCTGCACGAGTAGTTACAATTCTGCCATTTGTTGAAAATTTAATTATTATAAATGAAGGCCTGCTACATAAAATTGATGTCTTTTAAGAGCAATTCTTCTCCTTCTGAAGTGGTCACATTGAGTAGGAAAGTGAATTTCTGCCTCCATCCACTGCCTCTATTGTCTAGGGCTAGGGTTTTCATCTAGCCATCCATTGCCATTTGAGGTGTGCGGGCATGTCTGAGACATCCTGATGCTGATTGTTATGACACAGCCTGCAGAGACTTGCATCTTTCTGGGAGCAACAGGTGATGTCAAAGGAGAAATACTTCTCATCTTGCAGTAGATATATATGCTTAGGCAGTCAAATCAGATTACGATTTCAGGTTTCCTGACTACCAATGCAATGCTTGATCTACTGGTTAATATTTCTGCCTAATGCTATTTAAAGGCATATGAATGCTTTGTGGTAAAAGCTTCTGTCATTCTAATTAAACAAGATTATTCCTCTCCAAGTGAAAGAGGGTTATGATTTTAGAAGGAGTTGTGAGTTCATATGAGAAGCATGTACTGCAACATCTGCAAATGTTAGTTTCTTATGTTTGCATGATTTTATATTCCCAACTTCACATTAAAACCAAGGAACTGACTTTACAACCTATCTGAGTTCTCTTTCAGTACAACCACTGAGTTAATGAACTAGATTCAGAATATTTTGTACTTTGATTTTGCTTTCTGTTTCAAAAGGTAAGATAGGAATTACGGATGAAGCCAAGTAAATAAAACAGATGGAAACTTTTCTAATGGATACAGACAGAAAAGTCTGATATTATTACAGTCAGCATTTAGTCAGGCTATATTACTGGGATTTATATACCAATAATAAGAATTCCTGCAAATGTTACTTCAAAAGAAATTTAGGATTTACAATGTTATCAGCTAAAGTCACTTGTTTCTAATGTGCATAATCTTGAATTGCTGGATTAGCAATTCATCTACTGTATTGTCAGAAAATGCTAAAATATTATTTTATGAGCAGAGATTATTTGTTTCAGACGCACTCACTTTCAATTAGTGAGACCATATTATGTGTGGGTTTGTGCCTGTGTGGGTTTGTCCCTTCATGAGATGGTAAATGAAGAATGACAGAGGAAAAAAGCCCTCTAGTTATATAATTTTAAACCAAAATAAAGCTGTTTGATGAATGACAATAAGATATCACACAACTGCCAGTGTTACTAATTAATAGGCTTTGCAGATTTTGATATATTCAGCAGTATGACTTGTGTTTGTGGCTAAAAATGAATGCTAATGATCTGTGTGGTGTTACAATACAGATAGCACATTGTCAAAAACTGTTAGAAATATAAAGTCTCATTTGTACAAAATCTGCAAGGACAAATAAATACAGCTGTAATTCTCAAATAAGTGATTATCCTCTCACTTATGTGTGCAGAAACCTAGTTCCAAATCAAAGTGTGGCTATTTTCATGTTACTTTTCATATTAGTTTTTTGACTAGGTTTAGAAGATTCTGTACGTTGATTTTGCTTTCTGTTTCAAAAGAGGATGAATGACAAATGAAGCCAAGTAAGTAAAACAGGTGGGAACAGTTGGACATTCAATTTCAACGTTCTTTGAGAATCCTCTATACAATCTTTTCCCGTTTTTAGTAGTTTATCAAACTTAGATCCACCTGTACTCCTACTTGTTTATTTTGCTAGTTATAAGAGTCAGTCCTTTCTTCTGTTAATGATAACTCCCTTTAAATTTAACCAAAAACCTTTGTTTTCTACAGGAGTATAGGCAAGACATAATTACTTTTTGTTTAAAAAAAAAAGCAACGGCGAACTCAAACATCTTTTTAACTGCATGTAGTAATTCTACATAAAGTGTATACATAAAACTATGTATGATAATAGTACATTCTTTCCTTAGAGACAATGCCATTAAGTTCTTGGTACAATACATCAACTTTCTAAGTTTTAGGAGAATGAGACTGATTAGGAAGCTTTGAGATAGAAGTAGAGAGGAAAAAGAGACTCTAGCTCAAGTTTAGGTGTTCCTGAGAATTTACATTTCTCATAGGCAAAGAATAAAGGAGGGTCAGTGATTCAGAAATGTTAGTTGTATTCGACTATCCTTCAACAGTGTGCTCTGTGCACTTATGTTTTTACCATAAAGTTCATTAATGTTCTTAAGGACAATCAAAATAAGTCATGCCGTGAATGTCATACTGAACTTAATTAGTATTGTTTGGCTGCTCCTTTTTGATTATTTTTTTTTAAAGATTGATTTGGGCCAGGGGCAGGGAGGTCTTGGAAAACACTTTTTTTGTTCAACATTCAGGAGAGCATTTAGGTACTGTTTGTTGGTGAAGGAAGTGGCCATTTTTAAGTGAAAGGAACCTGATCTTCTTTTACAGTGGGAGGAACTTTGTTTCCTCAATACCTGTGTTGCGATCCATCCACTTGAAAGATGTGGGTAGAGAGTGTGCCAGTGAAGAGTGAAGGAAAAAAGTTGTTGAGTACCTTGACACTCTCCTTGTCCATTGTTACCAGTTTGCCAGCCTTGCTCATTGCAGGGGTGTGCTTTCTTTTACCTTCCTCTTCTAGCTAACATACCTGTAAAAGCCCATGTTCTTTACATCCCTTGCTGAGTTCAGCTCCAGCTGAGCCTTCCCGACCCCATCCCTACAGAATCGGAAGGTCTGTCTATACCCTTCTCAGGTTACCTGATCCCCACTTCCACTGCCTGTGCAGCTCTTGTTTGTCCTTTAGTTTGACCAGCAGGTCTTGACTAAGCCATCCTGGTCTCTTGCCTTTCTTTCCCAGTTACTTACACCAAGAGATCAAGAGCTCTTGCACTCTATGGAAAGAGACCTTAAAGATCTGCCAGTTCTGTTCTGCTGCCTTGTCCCTGAGGGCTGTTTCCCAGGAGGTCATATTGACTAACTCCTTGAAGAGCTGGAAGTTTTCTTTCCTAAAATTCAAGGTCCTGACTTTGCTCTTCCTCTGACCCATATCCCTCAGGGCTGCAAACTCCACCAGTTCATGATCACTGCAGCCCAGGCTGCCTCCAAACTTGACACCACCAGTTAGATCACTTGCTTTGGTGAACATCAGGTCCAGTATCACTTCTCCTCTTGTTGACTGTCTACTACCCGTCTTAAGTTTTCCTCAATGCACTCCAGGATTCTCCTGGATTGTCTACAGCTCTCTGTGCTACTTTTCCAGCAGATGTCAGGCTGATTGAAGTCCCCCCACAGGACAAGAGCCTGTGAGTGTGATGCCTTCTGTAGCTGGAATAAGAAGGCTTCATCGATAGGAGGCCTTGTAGATTGGGAAGCCTGTAGTAGACAACAACTACAAGGTTCCCTTTGTTGCTCTGGTCTCTGATTCTTACCCATAGGCTTTCAACCTGCTTCTGGCTGTTCCTCAGAGACAGGTCTTCACACTCTATCCATTTCTTGATGTAGAGGGGAACCTTTGGTGCCTCTAGTGTATTTTAAGTCTAAAGCATATCTAGAATAAGTGTATGGAAGACAAGCTTTTAACACAACATTCATCAGTAAGGCTCTTGTCACAGTTTTTGAAAGTGAGAAACTACATGTGGGAGAGAAGAAATCTTTGGAGAACTGCCCTTGAGTGCAATGGGGTTTCTGTTTTTGTTTTTGTTTTGTTTTGTTTTGTTTTGTTTTGTTTTTTAAATATTGCTTCAAAAAACAACATACAATTTACTATTTGATGTTTACATTCCTGTTAGTGAAAAGACACGATACCACAAAGGTCCCATGGTCATGAGACAGTTCCAGTAGTTAGGAAATTGGGCTCCCTTTGCTGTTAGGATGTGAAGCTATTCTCTTTGCTCTCTGCTTATGTGAAGATAGAGTGTGAGTGTGTGCACAGTGAGTGCCCAACTAGCAATTGCATCTCTAAATTAATGATTCTTTTAAAGGAATGGGGAGGAGAAAAATTATAATATAAACCTTTTTGTAGTCTCATCTGTAAATATATGTTGGCCAAATACAGGATTATTGCCACTGTCATGGATATTTTTCATCAGATTTTAAAGGTTCAAAAGATAGACAAGCTATTGACTTTCCTTTCAGAAGGTAATATGTGTTAAATTATATATAATTGCCTGAAGCATACAGTAGAAGTATTGCAAGGAAAAACTGAAGCCTCTGCTGGTTGCCCAAAAAGCCTTTGCTGCTTTTGATTACAAAGGTGTCTTGATATCAGTCAGATTGCTATGCAATTAAAATATTTGTGAAAGAAAATTCATTTTGGATATGGTAAAGCCTGCTTGTACAAGAAAGGACTTAATTGAAATAATTTTTATGGAGTCCTATAGTTACTAATCCTGGCAGTACTGATCCTGAGAATTTTTGGCTTTCAGTTACTTCAGTAGAAGGTAGATGGACTCAGGATTTTAAGAGTTGTATATTTGCCAAATATAAATATAGAAAAGAGATCACTGTATCTGGAAGCACTAGTTTTTATTGCCATTCATTTTACTAACTGGACTATTTCAACAGAAAATGTGTTCATCCGTATAGGAAACTACCTGAAGACAGGTGAAAACTCTGATATAGTGGCTGGGAAATACCTTCCCTGAATTGAGCTATTTAAGAAGTTAGTTGTCTATTCCAAGTTAGCTGTGCAGGTATCTTTTAAAGTCAAGGAGAGATACTAGAACTTCCATAAGGAAAATTTGTTTATTTCACTCATTTTAGGTATCTTAACTCTGTTTTCCTTGCCTTCCTGGTCCTCATTAAACAGTTGTAATACTTAGAAAATCAATTTAGATTTAATGCTTAAAAAAATAGTTAAAGTTAGATGAACTAAGCTAAGTTAGCAGACTGCTGGTTAATTCTGTGTCTGTCCAACTGCATCTTCCCAAGCTACACATGCATAGTTACTTTTTCATTAGCTTCTACCGGCGCGACGCAGGCTAACACCAGATTTATAAAAATAGTATTTTCCTTCACTGGTAATCCAAATAGGACTGTAATTTAGGAAAATTGATCCAGCTGGAAAAAACAGCAGTATTAAAGGAAGTGCTAGTGTTTGCTATAAGTCTATTCTTATCTACGGTAGCTGAAGTAATTGACTATTTTAATTTGAAACTTGATACACGGTATACTAGAGTAATCCAATAGAAGGTGAGACATTTGACTGGCAGATGTCTTATAAATTTTCTGAAATTTGCACACGTGTTTTTCTGTCTATTATAGATTATGCTTACTGTTGGGAATTCACTTTAATTAGTTACACTGAAACATCCATTTCTCTGCATTTTTATATAGTAGGCATTCTTTGAAAATTCCATAATTACCAGTATGTATTTGTAGTTATGAGCTTGTCATATTTTATGGCTCAGTGCATATGCATGATCTAATGCATATGAATAAAGCTTGGGGATTATTGCTATTTATTTTTTGAGAAGCTTGTTTCCATATCATATTGCAAAAGAAAGGATCAGATTGTAGATAAAGACAACATAGAAATAGAACACTTCTGGTGTTTCACAGTAGGGAGCCTTGTCATTAAATTCTAATAATGCTTGATTGACTGGTAGTCATGTTATTTTTTTCCTGCCTGGAATATAATAAGTAGTTTTGATCTTAACTAAATATAATACTTTAATTTTGAGGGGTTTTGGCATCCTAACATTCATACAGACGCATTCCTTGCAATGCTTATCCAGTTTCATAGTAGTTTCCAAATATATTTTCTTCACCTATAGCCTACTATTGCTAGCAAAGCAACTGTTTTATCATGAAGGTGGCAATACCTGAGGGTCTAAGGATGCACAGAACATTGTTTGCTTGAATCCAGACCCACCTGTTAGAATCAGAATACTTCTATTGCACCTGAGAATTTATTTAATAATTTACTTGAACTAATACAATTTGCTTTGTAGTTAGATTAAGGTCTTGCAGTTTATGCTAAATAATATTTGAAACAAAAAAATAGCGTTTCCTGAATATGACTTTCCCAAATATTGTTCTAAATAGCATCTTATCCACTCAAATGAGTATTTAATAAGAATGAATCATCATTTTCTTACATATGACAATAAATAAAAGATGGGAAGAGGGAGGGGGGAAAGACAGCATGAAAGGCAATCAGAGCTGTTTTAGAAGACATGACATTTTTACCCTAAAATATTGTTCTGAGTTTGTATGTTCACACACTGTATGTGTGAAACTGTGAGACCCTGAGTTTACCAACTCTTCGTGAAAATATTATGTCAGTAATTGCTTTCATAGCTTTTCTGTTAGTCTCCAATGAACTTCTGAAACTGCAACCTCTATCACTCATCATACTGCCTATTTAACAAAGATGAAAAGTAGCTTGACTGATACTTATGTAGAGTTGATTCATTAGGAGGCAATCTTGCCTTCTGTCTTCAGACTCCTGCTCTGATTACTCAGAAATGAAAGGATGGTTCCCTCAACAGCAATGGCAAAGTTCCAATGGCTTTAATATAGTTACTCCTTGATGGTGTTATTCAAGTGCAAGTAAGTTGACCAGAATCTGGCGCTTAACACACGATTCACTGGCTACACCCTGCTTTTGTATCGTGGAAGTGTTTAAGGCCAGGCTGGATGGGGCTTTGAGCAACCTGCTCTAGTGGGAGGTGTCCCTGCCCATGGCAAGGGAGTTGGAACTCGATGATCTTTAAGGTCCCTTCCAACTCTAACCATTCTATGATTCTATGATTAAAAATAAATTAATATATCACACCTTCTGCCAATATGTAATTAACATAACAGGGCCAACTACCACAAAAGGATAAAAGAATAGTGTAAAAAATCACATATTCATAGCAGGAAGACAGAATTACTCTAATCCAAATGTTGTGGCTAGTACTGGATCAACAATTCATTTTTACTTTATATCTTCTATATTTTGTATTAGGGAAGATGATTCATTGCTAATAAAACGTTAAGTGATTTTAACATCTACCCTAGAGGTATTACAGGTGTTTCAGCCTGTCCCATTTATTAGAGCATTTTGTATTTATCTCTCGAGTATCTTCCTTCAAAAGGGATATCTGCTGCATTTCTACATCACATCCAGCATCAATCACTTTGATTAGGGTCTCACTCCACAAACCGAACAGCTTTTCTTCCATGGCAGCTCCATATGTTTGCTGCAGCTGTTACAGTTTCCAGGCAGAATGTGACTGTACTCTGTTCAGAGTTTGTGTCCCTGTCAAAAAGGCAGGAAATTGTGCATCTCTGCTTTGATTTCCCTTAAAATCAAGTGGCTTGAAATCCTTCCTACAGTTAGACTATAGATGCCTGCAAAAAATATACACGAAATTGCATCTACATTATATTTTCATAACTCTGGCTCTGGAAAGCACATGCTACCAAGGCTTGTTCCCATCACACTGTTTGAATACCAGTTCAAAGGATTTTTGTTGCTGGAAAGGTTACCCTCAGGAGTAACGTGGTCCTAATGATAGAAGTCTACTATCAGTTGCAGGCTAGTTTCTTAATTGCTATGACCATGAAATATAGTGAGTTTTGTTTATGATTTTGTGGTTTCTGACTTGGGAAAATATTTCTGGTTTGTTGATTAATATTTTCTTATTTTGCACTAAGGCATTACGTAGAACTACATACTGCCTTACACTACATGGTACACTCTACTACAGTACAGTAGTACAATGACTTCAGGACACTGAATGTAGTGTAAAAAAAATACCAACTCAGAGATTCATCTCTGTTTGCAGTACAACTAAATATTTCCATGAAGGACACCTTGAAGATCACCAACTCACTACGTTTTCATTACATCTAAGAAATATAGAGAATTCAAGTTATTAAAACATATATGTATGCAAATAAAACTCCATGCCTGCAAGGCTAGCTGATNTCTGGTTGTTTTTTTTTTTTTTTTTTTTTTTTTTTTTTTTTAATTTCTGATCTCTGGCTAAGTCTTACAGTTATCAGTATTGTAAGAACTTTATTAATCCTAAAAATACGTGCATTTGTTCACCAACTAGGCATTGCTGTGTCACTTTTCATAGTATTTAATTAGCTGGTTGCCCAGATAAATATGCAATGAACAATTAAATCTTGATAAACAAGAATCCGATTTGATATGTATTAAATATGCTTTTAATGAAACTTGTAATAGTACACGTGTTCAGGTGACAAATATTTTTAAAAGCACAGGTTGACAGTGAAGGGCTGCCACAGATGAATGAATGTAATGCATTGACTGTACAAGAGGTGTGAAAAATTTCTTCAATATCAGAATATCTTACTGCTTGCTGATCCTCTGCCTCTGAGATTGCACGTTAGTACTCCGGTTTTAGCCCCTCAGTTGCTGGAGAAGCAAGTCACTGCCAAGCACACTGTTTCTCTGTGTGTGACTTCAGGATAACTGTAAGTAGTTGAGCTGTCACAGCACAGAAGCTTCCTCTTTCCCACCGAGAAATAAAAGCAGAGAGCACGTGCAGACTCTCAAACACATGCACCATGGTATCAATACAATGACTCTTACAGGAGCTAAGGCTGTTGACATAATAAAACTAGCTAAAAAAAAGAAAAAAAATTCTTCTTGAACTATGAAACCACTATCTGCAATTTCTAATTGATTGCATTAGGTCTATGTCAGATAGCTTTTTCCTCTCCTTCCCATGAAATGTAAATTTTGTGTGAATATAAAAACCAAAAAAAAAGTCTTAAAAAGTCTTAAAAGTTTTTCTTCATTCTAATTTACAGAAAACAGACACCTAAAAAGAGAAGAAAACAGTATTTGGGTTTTGGTTTTCAGTTTTCTGATTAAATGCTTATTTTTTTCACTGAAGGCAGAAATTTTCTACCTCTTTTCATGTCAAAATGATTTTTGTTGCTGTAGTGAAAAGGCTTTCTAAAAAAAATATTCTGAGTTATTCCAAAAAGAATGTTCCTGAGCTGCTGAATTGGAAAAGGAGAAGCAAATTGCTTTTCTGTCCAACAAAGCACTTAGCTTTAAAGTGTGGATAACATCACAAATTTCAGAGACATCTTGAATGTTTAAGTGCTTTTCTGAGCAATTTTATAGAGGGAACTTTTTTTTAATAACTAAATTAGCAGGTGGACACATTTAGCTTTATTAGAGCTATAAAAATTATCATTTGTGCTCTCTACTCTTCACCTGCACCTTTCCCTAGTCATTAAGTGCTAAGGTGAGGGTTCTTATTGCTTAGGTGTGGAATAGAAGCACTGAGGAGAGGGCAGAAGCCTGCATGGGGTCTAACAGAGCACTGGTTCCCAGTATTGCCCTTGGTTTCCAAAGGGCTCAGGTCCTGTGCCGAGTCTTTCAGCAGTAACTGCAGTGTGGCAGTGTTGGACACAATGTGAAAAGCTAATATAATTTCTGGTCCCTCAGGAAGATGAAATGCTTACAGATTTGTGCCAACTATAAGCCAGCATGTGTTCCAAATTCAGGCATTGGAATTCTACCTAAAATTATATTCCTACTGTAACAGTGACATGAATGATATTAGGAAATCATATTTTGTAAGTCAATTGTGGTTAGTAGCTTGGACCTCAAACGCGAGCACCTTACGCAGCAGACCTCTTCTCTAACTCAGCCTGAAGAGCATTTTTGAAGCAGTAAACGCTGTATATCGCTTGTTAGCAGAGAATCCCAGTAACTGTAGGATAAATATTCTCAGAATGTAATTAATGCTTATTTTGGCTAGAAATCATCAACGGTGAGAAGCATATTGCAGCGTGTATAAATAATCCTAGGCATCACTGTAGAATCTAAATACCTACTGTTGCCAAGTCAGTTTTGCCAATTAAAGATCACATTACCTGCATTCTACTCTAAGTGCTGTTAGTTAGGTATGTTCTAATTGCAGTAAGTTGAAGTGTAGTCATAGAGACATGCAAAAAGAGAAAGGATTTTTTGCCAGATTATCTAAAATATGGATAGTATATGGATAGTATATTGAATTCTTGTATCTGTGTTTTCTTAAATATAAAAGTAAACTTTATTTAAAAGTAAACTTATAATTGTTTGTGCACAAAATCAACCACTCATGCTTTATCCCACAAAGTACTTTAGCTGTATTCATTTTAAGAGGTATGAATGTCATTTTATATTAGTTAAGGGTCTCTTAATACTTTCTAGACCAGAAACAGACCACGGTACTCCCCCATGCACAACAGCTGTCTAAGGGCTTCCTCATTGCGAACTAATACATAATGTGCTGATCTCTTGGGTTTATTATAGAGATAAAGCTTGGCTGAAGTTTGTAGTGTAATATTTGAATGAAACAAACAAAAATGTAACTTAAGACAGACAAGAGCAATGAGGCAGACTGTTTCCAGATTAGACATCATATGTCCTATATTCAGGGGTGGTGGTTAATATGAGAACTCCGTAGGTCTTGAGTGCTTGGATCCTATATCACTTGGCAAATTTTTATTTCAGATGTTTAAATAAATTCTCAATAGCTATAATGAATCGTTTCCTTTCTGGCAGGGAATAATATGATTCTCTAATATTGATTCAGTTTCCTTGAATATTCAATGCAAAATCACTGGAGATTTGTTAATAGAAGAATTAACATGTACCAAAAAAAGAAGTGCATCAGGGAGATTATATTTGCTAATAGATTTTTTTTTCTGCTATGCTAAATGATGTTCTTTCTCTATAAATCTTTGTTAACACTGCCAATTCAGCATCTTTAACCTGATTGTTTCATTTGCATGCTTTGCCTTTGTGATTGGATTACAGTTTGTTTTACTTTAGTCTTTATTATTAGCTCTCTGGATATGTAATTATGCTTTATTACTTAACATTCAATTTGCTTTGATCAGTATTTGAGTATAAGGTCTTACACAAAGGCAACAATATACAAAAATATTTTTCTGCTTCTGCAAGCCCTTCTGCAACCCTTCATCTCAGCCTCTATAACTTTGGAAAATACTAACTTGCAAATGACATATTACTGATGCAATAATGACAGTCAGCTAAAGAACTAGAAAATAAGTTTCAATTTATATCTGAGCTGGTCATATCAACTCATGTTCAATTGGCCACATCAATTATGAACTACGTAAGCACCCCCAAATGGAGCTTTTGTATCCTCCATTTTGTGCTCCCCCCCCAAAAAAAATTACTGAAATTCTTTTCAAAATTATGATTATTAATATGATTTGATATAATTTTAAAAGATAATAGAGTCAAATTGGCCCTTTTTCACAAAGTATTACTGAAACAAGCCTACTTTTGCAGAGAAGCTTATTTTTAAAATGTTATCAATTTTGAGAAAAACTGAAATATATTAAGTGGATGTATGCATCACTTTCCTAATATTTTAATCGCTAATATTAAAAAAACAAAAAAAAAACCAAACAAAAAAACAACAAAACAACGACAATTAGAATTGTTTAAATACTTCTTTTTTTTTCAGGATAAGGTCAGAAGAAACCTATTTGTTCTTTTCCTGCTGCATCTTTAACTTGGATTAGTATTTGACATATGGGAACAAAACCTTTTTTATAGTCACCATTGACTACAATTTAGTAGAGACTTGCAAAGAGTTATTATATATTGGCAAATATAATAGAATATTACAAAAGAAAAGATGGCAAAAAACAGGTTACAATTTTTTTGCTTTCTGCCAGCCAGATTGATATTTAACAGTGATTAGAAACAAGTCAAATAGTAGAAAAATGCAAATAAAATATTTGCAAATATATTTGATTCAATGGGTTATAATAATTATTATGTAATTATAACTATATATAATACAGTGTTATATATTAATACATAATTATATATTAATTATACATATTATATATTGTTATATATTAATTACATAAATAATTACATATAAAATTATTATTATTTTTAAAGATAACACTTTATTAA
Organism: Thinocorus orbignyianus; assembly: GCA_013400375.1. Classification (NCBI taxonomy): domain Eukaryota; kingdom Metazoa; phylum Chordata; class Aves; order Ciconiiformes; family Thinocoridae; genus Thinocorus; species Thinocorus orbignyianus. The sequence goes on along the minus strand of VXBW01001623.1, from coordinate 170,697 downwards.
CCAAAATAACAGTGGTACTCAAATTTGAGCACACAATCTTGATTTGGATATTTAGAATAGACTGTTAATCTAATTTGAAGTGGATTATTACAATATGATGACATTAGTCATTTAATCAATCAGAAAAAAATACACTGATTTAGGTATCCTATTTTCAATCTTTTAACAGATTCTAAAGCAAATATGCACACGAAAACAAATAGAAAGTTTGATAAAATATGCAAGATTATATCAAAGGTAAATGACATCTAGTTATCTAAATATGCTTTTATAGTAATAAAAATAACCTCTTATACAAAGATGATATGGTGTTTCTAATTTACCTAGATTTAAACCGATAACATTCTTAATTGCTACAGTAGAGTGACTTAAGGTATAGCTGACGGAAATAAAGAAAAGAGATACAAAGGAGACAAAAGAATGGGCTAAGCAAGAGTGTGCGGGGTTTATATTCTTCAGAGTTCTTCAGGTAGGGATTAGTAATGAAAATTTTCAGGGATACTTTTTCAGATTCATCCTCATTAGTATGAGGATTAATGACATCACAGAAAGAATGAGAAATATGCCAATGGGGATTTTGGTAATATTGAAGAGAATTGGTGCAATTCATAACAAATAATCAGGAAAAACAATGCAAACCGAAAGCACATCAGTTAGAGGTGGCAGATGAGGAAACAGCTCTGGTTGAATCTATCTTTTATGAATGACCCAGCTGCAAATATAATATACCTCTCAAACAATCTGTCATGATTTTAGGCATTGATAAGGCCTCATTTATAGAACTGCATATATTTTGGTCTCTGAAGCTAAAAAAGACATGAACTTTAACTAACAAAGGCTCAGATATGGTTGAAAAAAGAAATAATACTAACTAATTTGAAAAAAAAAGAAGTAATAAGTTAAAATACCAAGATTTTAAGGGCTTTGATGTCACTTATGTTGTTCAGCATAGATGAGTTTGGTCCAAAATTCGTGGGAAATAAATGAAATGTAGTGTGTTGGATCAGTGCACTGAGGAGCAAAAGCAAAATACTTAGAGTGGCCACAAAGAGGACGGAAACTGTCTCTTCACAAGAAACCACCTGGGCAAGAGAAGAGTTAATGGGTACAAGTTGTGCCAGGGCAGGTGAATATTGATGATGACTAGGCAAAGCCATTTTGCAGAACAGTAACCAAAATAATTTAATCTGAGGCTGCTAGCTTTTGATATAATTTCTGTTCGTAAGTTTTAAAATGTGATGAAGAATAGTATTTTGCACTCTCAAAATGTTAAGGGAGAGTTTATCCTAAACTTTTCCTAGTACAGAGCAATAAACTGCCTGGCAAAGGAAATTAGATAAACTGCCCCGGTTTTTGCAGCAAATCACTAACAAACATGGATTTGTACAGTCACTGATTGGAAAAGTCATCCATGCTATCTGTAACTTTGTTACATTCACTATTGATAAAACTTCTTGTGACAGACAAGTGAGTGTACTGCCTGAGGCTGTTGTGAAAAAGAAAACCTTTTTTCTAGTATTTCAATTTGGTGCTTATTCTGTTACTTTTCTTGATTCTTAAAGCCATGGTGCTTCCTGTCATAGTCTGCAGTGTTGCTGTAGGTGATCTTCCTAAATTCATTTGGTTAATATTGCTTCAGTGATGATTTAGGGACCTTGACCACAGCAGCAACATCGAAAAAAACTAACTCTAACGTCTTATATATACCTATATGAAAACAGTAAGCACTGTTCAGTTACAGTTTGGAACTGGTATTTTGAGCTTGTGAGAACTGAAGTGAATGCACCTTTCTGTAACAAACTTCCCATTTTGTGGGAAAAAAATGAAAAAGATTAAATAAAATCTATGTCCTAAACTAAAAAATAGTTTAAAACCTCAAAAGTGAAAAATCAAAACAAACCTCCCCTACTTTACAGCAATATTGAATTTCGGGACTATTTAAGGGGGAAAAAAGGGACCTTTTTATATTATTGAAGATAATAATTCTTTGGTTAGGAAAATTGCTTTTGACCATGTTGAACTAAGACTAAGGTTCTCTCTCTCTCTTTTTTTTTTTTTATTTTTTGTCATGAAGTATATCTCTAAAAATGACTGTGGATACCATACAAATTTCAGTGGGGAATATATATATATATATGTATACATGCACCCACACAAATGCACACATACCCCTAAATACTTTTAAAGAACCAGACACTTTTCCTTCCGTGTTACTATTGCTAAGCAACCAGTTCCTCCTGCCTGCTGCTCTAATGAAAAGTGTGCTTATTAGAGCTTCATGAAATTGCATCTCTCCTGAGAAGTCCTTATGGTCAATCTATGAAGGCTTCAGTCATAGGCTTTGTAAGAATAATTCATGGCACTGTGTTACAATTTGCACTTTAACAATCTTGTTGAGATATCCCAAACAATGATTCAAAAGCTCATCTCACCCTGCCTCTTAGTAATTTTAACGAATTGAAAAAATAATCCTGAGTGGCTTTAAGTTTTTTTGTGAGAGTCATCTGTCCTGTTTCAAGACTGTATATGGGCTGATTGACTTCATTGTATATAGAATATATGGGCATTTGCAATACAATCTCAATATATTATCTACAGAGTCACTACAAATATATGAAAGATGTTACAGAAATGTATTTCCCTATTCCCATTTCACTTTAAGGCATTTCCACTTTACAAACAGTTCCAACTATTCATTGACATTCTCAAAAGGACCAAACCAAGCAAAAATAAGCATAGAGATTAGTTTCAGAGGACAACCAGTTATTTTCACTTCCTGGAACTTAGAATTTTCCACTGATCCTTATTTAAAAATTATTTTGCATATGAGCGTTTGGAAGATCTGTTCTCACTGAATAGCAGGTGCTAAAATAGGTGGACAGAAGGACAAATACAAGCTTTCCTGACCATGTAAATCACAGTATTGCATCAAGCAACTCTTATCTTTCTTCCTCTGTTCCTCTTTGTTTAAAATATATTTGATTATCTAATAATCTATAGCTCAGTAGGAAAAGATAAATTTCTATTTGTGAAAGTTAAAATAATAGAAAAAAATATTATTATGCAGTTACATTTTTGTTAAAGTGGACCAACTACAAATCCTCAGTATCTCTGCACTATGTTCATGGATCCCTCCTGACCTCTCGCAAGGGATTTACTCAGTTGTTCTGCAGAGGATCTGCCATGTCCCTGGCAGAGACGACCTGTTCAAATGCTGCCAATTACAACCTTTCTGAGCTTTTGCTGATAGAGTAATTTTCACACAACAAGTTTTTAACTCAAAGATGCTTGCATCCTAAACGTTTTAAACTGGAATATTTTTTTTCCAGTAGCATTGCTATCTGACAGATGGATGATAACAATTTCTGGAGGAAAATTAACATCCTTGGTGTATGGAANCCCTGGGACTGGCACACATCGGGTGGAATAGCTGTGACGGATAGAGACAGGGAAGAATCAACCCCCTCCCTGCTGGAAACCAGGACAGGAATACTGTGCCCTGTTCTCTAACCTCCACCAAACCATTCTGTGACAGAGAATAAAACATTTAGTGTGACTGCGGATGAAATGTTTAATCTCTCTATGCAACAATGACTTTGTATTTAAAAAGATAGTACAGATTACTTACACGTTGCTTCATGATATATTCAGATCTCTGGACTAAAAAGTGCTGTACAAGTAGAAGCATTTTATTCACCATCCTTGCTTATATAATAGGAAGACATTTATAGTACCAATATCAGAGGTAAGTAGTGCCTCTGTTAGGCTTTTAAGAGATCAAAGTTTCCATTTGTCTACTACCCAACCAATTTTCTAAAAGTTAGCATACTGTGATGTCCATGTCACCACATAATACTTTAAAAATAAAAAGTAAAAAAATGCTATAGTACACATTATTACGAATGTTAGCTGCAAATGAAAAAACACTTGGCTGCTTCTTGGAGGAAAATCAGAAAGCTACTCTAGTGGTGAAAATTTAAATACTTAGGAGAAGAGAGGAGAGAAAAATTACCATACAGGTGATTATTTTTTCTCCAGGAATTTGACTTCAGCATTCTTGATGCTTTTAACTGTTTCCATGTGAGGAAAACAAGAACCTATTTTCATAGGAAATATGGAAGAGTTTTTGAAAGTTTAAAGTTCAATATGCCTCTGTTTTTAAATGGAAAAAAAATTGCTTGCTTTTTGATTAAAACAAATATATCTGAAATCTCTTGTGTAATATGTTTTCTATTTACCCAGAGAATGTTACAGGCTTCACAACTTTTACAACATGCTGTAGTACAGTATACTGCAATAGTTGCATTTTATTTTAAAGATGACGGCAGGTGTTCCCCTGTTTGTTTGTTTTTTGAGAAAACAATGCCACAGTGTGTGTGTGTAGGGGGGTGTCATCCTGGGGCTCTCAGGATCTAAATTTTATTTAATTTTTAAAATAACTTTATCTGTATATACATTTAGTAATGGCTAAATGACAGGACAAAAATACTAAATGTTTGTCTGGTCATTTAGCCATTACGCTTAGCCATATAACATTATATTCTTTTTATCAATTGAAATGATTAAATTCAAGAACAAAAATACCATTTGACTTTGAAAGAATTACTTAGATGCTGTGTACATGTAGCAGGTATAGTGTTAGCTAAAGTTTTGGCCTAAGAAAACATCAAAATTTGATGTTAAAGTGATATACAGAAAGCAAAATACAGACATGAAAGAAAAAATGTTTATTTTCAGTAGTTGGGGAAGAATTAAGTTATTTTTAGGCTGGTGGAATTTAAAAAATACTGTTTAAACCTTTGAAGTTTCCTCAAGTTTGTATTTAACAAATAAAAGCATTAGTACTTGTGCAATTAAAATGTAAATTAAAATATTAATTCAAATTCCAATTAATTAATCTAATATTAACTTTAATAGTGTCTTCTTTAATGCTTATTTAGACTTCTTTTCATATCTAGTTAATATTTGATATACCGTAAAGCACAGAGTCCTTGTCAAATCTCTCCATTACTGAAATACCAATCTGTCATTCTCTCCAGTTCAGGGAATATAACAAATGCAAAAGGAAAAAAAGTGTATAAAGAAATATATATTCTTGCCTTCCGAAGACTGAGTTTGCTAGCCATATTTCAGCTGGTTATACGGCCAATCCATCCACCACTGAAATGCAAAGTGGCAGCTGCTCAGCAGCATGTACCAGCATTCCCTTTCTTACACTGCTGAGCAGAGAATACGGCATTCAATTGAGACTGCAAGGGGAGTTAGGAAGACAGAATGTAATCAGTCATGGTATCTTGGGAATAACACTTTTAATCCTGTGAAAAGTGTTATGGGATACTTAGTGACCCGCATGGTTAAAGTGCCCATCACACCTGTCTTGCAGATAGAAACATTTACCCTGGTACAGTTTGTTTCAACAGGTTTTTATTGGTGGACTTGAGAAATGGTGAATTTAGGTTGCACCTTGGCCTTTCTACATGAAATCCATCTAGGAACTAATAAAATTTATTTTGACTATGGGTGTGCAGTGAGAATAAGTTAAATTGGTTATAAAATAATCCTTCTATAGTTTAAAATTGCATTAGGACTTGTCTACATAAAAGCAATCAAAAAAGCTAACCCAAATTGACTAAAGTTGTGAATTCAGAGTACCATAATTGAAGTAGATTAGTGGATTCACATCCTGAATAAATTAAATTAAACCAAATGCAAGCCTTTTTAATTCTGAATGAGAGTGTCCAGGATGGAGTTTAATATAGTTTAACTAATCCAATAAACAGGTTAATTCTGATTGATCTTGATGGGTGCCCGTGAAAACAAGACATGCAAAGGTGTATGTGTCTGTACGTGTGGATGAATGCATACAAATCTCCAAGAAATACAATAAAAGTAATGAAATACAGCTTTGCTCTTTCACATTTTCCGTTTCACAGAGTATACTGGTTAAATGTCCAAAATCATAGAAGTGGTCAAGATAAAAGAGTTCCAAGCTTTCCAGAGATACTAAGTCTCTAAGAATAATGAACTTTTGAGGTCAAATTGTGTGTAGAAAAACATTATTCACTTTTGTGTGTGGATCAATCTCATTAAGCTTCCTGCTCCCTTTAATAGGTATGTTAGTCTACAGAGGGAACATGAGTAATGGTCTATGCAGAAAACCTTAAACGAGGTAGCAATGCATGCAATAAATAAAACTTGAACAGTAAGTCATACGCATACTATTCCTTACATAAGGCATAATCTGTCCTCTGTGCTGCAGTTATGTCTTCAAATGGAGAAAATGAGCTGAGGATAATGAGAGGGATTGAGGAGCTGAGGTATAAGAACAAAATAGATTGCAAGGATGTTTATAGCCTCCTATTTATTTTTAGTTTCCTGTTTCATTTGCAATATATATTTCCTTTCCAGCTTTTATTGCTGAAAACTTTCCCTCATTGTGCAAATTGCAAGTCGTGTTTTCAGCATAGTTGGAAGTGTGCTACACTTGTATTTCCTCGCTATAAATGGTCCTTCATACTTATGTAGTGACTTACACAAAGTTTGTTATTGCAGTTTCTACTATCTGAATAATATTAATTATTATTCATAATAAGAATTTCCTATTTTTTCAGCTGAAAAACAATTATCTGAGGAAGCAAAGTTTGTATGCTGCATAGCTAAATTAGTCATAACATGAGGAGTTTAGAGTGAAATGAATAATTTATTATTTTATATTATTTTCTACTAATCTCAAATGCAGTGTTCCTCTCTGATGCAACAACTTGAAGCAATGAAATAATGCAAATGAAATTTATTCTGAATGATTGCAAATTTGAGTCAAAAATTGGGGACATTTAATGTAAAAAAGGAATATTGTCATTATGCAAATTGATAAACTGTCAAAAATAGAGTGGGCAAAAGAAAGAACATTTTGATTCCTGGGCAGAATGTTAATATGCGGTATATCTGGATGACCTAATCATTAAAAATAACAGTAATGTGTAATGTGGGAAGTTTAACACTTGATAGTGTGAACAGTGGGAAAGGTCACATATCTAATTACTGAGCTTGTCGTTGCCTGGAAGGGTTTGTAGGAACAGTATTGGTAAAGTCTGTTTTCATATTGATTTTATGACTGGTCCCAGTTATTCTTTCTGTATTTGCTCAGTTCCTTATTGTATATTAGATCACACTCAGATTTCTCAAGAAAGCTGTAATCTCAACATTTGAGGCTAAAATGTCAGTTAGATAAAAGTGAGAAACTTACTAATACTTTCCCTTCTTAATAGAAGCCAATAGAATACAAATCAATTTCTAGCTTTTAGTCTGTGCAGTACATTTGTTTTAGAATTGTATTATATAAAATGGAAAAGAAAAATGCTCAGCTAAGCAGAAATTCTGAAGTTTTACTTTCTCGCTACTGGAATTCTAGACCTGTTATCCTGTTAATAAAACCATATTTCTCTTTGGTGGGTTTTTTTAAAAAAAATAAATCTGACTTTCTAAAACTGTTTTAATTGTGTGTATTGGAACAGTTTTCAGGTTCTGTCTCTTAAAGCAGTATCTGGGTTGCATCCTGTCGCCGTGTAGGCAGGACTGGGTGGCATGTTTTCTATGCAAAGTACAGAGATGTGCGGGCCCAAAGTGGTCCACAGCTGCTGCGAATCAGAACTGTGGGACAACAGACCTGCATTTGCTGTATAAGTTCAATAAACCCTTCCTGCCTTCAGAAAGGGACTTCTGGATACGTTCGGTCTGACTCTTCAGAGCACTGAGACTGAGATACACACCCTGAACTGGTTAGGCTAATTGGTTACGTCCTTTCTTGTACAAGGTCTGGAGAGTGTGATTTCGGGAAGAGTGTTCTAACAGCCTGTATGCTAATTTTTCAGTCAGTAGGAAATGTCAGACAGAATTATGGCTTAATGCTTTATCGTCTTTGAGGGTATTCGATATAGAGCTTGTGAGTGTAGAAATACCCTGTGCTGTTGGGTAATTGTCTCTATTTAGGCATATAATTTACTTCTTTTTAAAAAAAAGGAACAGAAATTAGATGTCCCTTCTAAGCCACAGTGAGAATTTAGTGTTGTTTTCCTTTACTCCTCTGTTCCTCTGCTATTGCCTGGAAGCTCCATGGTGCATTACATTAACCTACACTGTGAGACACCTGGACTCTGCTCTGCAGTACAAGAGGCTGAAGCTCATACCTGACCACTCTCTGCTGGGGGTGCTCATTCACCCATGATGGGTGATTTTTTTTTTAAAGGCAAAACCACAAAACATTGTGTGCTGAAGAGAAGCAGCACAAAGAAACATGACAATCCAGGCCAAGTTTTAGAGATATCACACTTAAAATGAATTTCGATCCCTGATCTTGAGATTGCAAACGGATCTTATCCAACAGGTTTAATATACACAATCCAGGTATAAAATAAGCACGTACACTGGATGCTTTTGCTAAGTATATGTTGAACTTTTTGACAAATGCTTCGTTTTGAGTAAAACCAAATAGTTTTAAAATATCTTCAACAGACTTCAGAATCAGTTAGTCTGCTGTAATGTCATATCAAATCTAGTTTTTTGTACAGCATACTATTTAACTGAAGAATAGCTAAAACAGGGGCAGCAGCTATTTATTTTTTGATATTTTAAACACAATAGGAAAGGTTGAGCACTTAAAATTGTATTGTTTAGTATGACTCAGAAGAATTAGTTTTCTCCTTTGTCCTATTTCCATTTTCACAAGCAGAAATGAAATGAAAGTTTAAAAAAGAGATTATGTCAAATAGGCCAAAATTATATAAAATCTTGATGGCATATGGAGCCAGAAATTTTCCTGAAAAGGAAAACTAAGTATTCCTTAGAGACTGAAATGAAGGCATTGCAGTGAATGTCCTATGTGTGTTGGTAGGTGAAGGCAATGTAACAGCTCCTGTGAGATAATTACTAGGCAAAATGATTTGGAGCAGTTTTGTGGTTGCTCTGTCTTATAAAAAAAATTAGACTGCAGCTGCCCAAGGGATCTAGACAATACAAAGGTAGTCATATTTTTCCCTAATTTCTGCTTCATTTCTCACCAAAAAAGTCTTCAGATGTACTCAGAGATCTGTCCAGTAGTAATTAGATTAGCATGGCAATTTGGCTGTAATTCCATATATTCGTGCAAATCATAGAATTGTAGAATGGTTAGAGTTGGAAGGGATCTCAAAGATCATTGAATTTCAATCCCCCTGCCATGGGCAGGGACCCATCCAACCTGGCCCTGAACTCTTCCAGGGATGGGGCATCCACGGCTTCTCTGGGCAACCTGTTCCAGTGCCTCACCACCCTCACAGGAAAGAATTTCTTCCTAATATCTAATCTAAATCTCCCCTCTTCAAATTTAAAGCCATTACCCCTTGTCCTATCACTGCACTCCCTGAGAGAGTCCCTCTCAAGCACTCCTGTAGGCTCCCTTCAAAGGAAGACTGACCCATTTATTTAACCATTTTTTTGTTCTCTTAGCAAGTAGAACAGCTTATTCAATATCATGTTTAGTTGGCTTTTTTTCCCCCAGATGTTGGGAACAAGAAATATATAAAAAAATAGATAAGCAAGCCCAAATATGACGGTAAATTTCCTTGAATATCATTTGGAATGGCTTGAGGAAGAGAATTCTGCATTTATGACTATGTATCAAGTGAGCAAAAGTAAAGAAAAAGAGAGTATGACCACCTATTTAGTTATTAATCAGCAAGATTAGGCATGCCTTTTACTCTAGTTCAGTATTATGTATTTAGCCTAACCCTGTAGTTCATGAGTTTGTTGTCTTCCTCCTCAGTTTTGTTATTATCTAATTAGCTTCAATCGTCTATGAAGATAAATACTGTTTTTCAGATCCTTAGTTGACTTGCAAATCTATACACATGCGCACATGAGCACATGCACACACACCCGCACATTTCAGTACCAGTTCAGTACTTCCAAGCTGCTGATTGTCACCTTCAACACATGAAGGACAGAAAAGAACCCACCTGACAAAAGCTCTTGGATCTGTGAACATTTTAAGGAAAGACCGAAGAGAAGATGTCTCGTAGTATACCATGTGTTACTGCTTTTTCAATGAAGTTCATATTTTAATATAAGCATAGGCTGTAAAATTCATATGCCTTCAAACTGCAAATACAGAGCTCTTGCAGATGCAATAAAAACAAATACTTAAAGTGGTAAAAGTAGCAGAAATGACAGGAAGAACTGCAGGGTTGAATTTAGTTGACAAAGCTGAAGAGGTTCTTGTGTTTTGGAAGAATATCATTTGTGCAAAGCGTGTTCTGTGTGAGGAGATAAAATAAGTCTGACTTAGCTACAGCACCTCAACAATTTGAATGCTGGCTGGGAGAACAGTGTTAAAAGTTTGCAAATTACTTATTTCTAGCTCTGTTGAAACAGATGAGGACCTGTTTTCTGAGATCTGTGGTATCTGTGGCATAAACAAAGCTATAGCCTTGCCCTTTTGAAAAGGTCAGGTGTAACATTTCCTAAGCTGCTGGGCAAACTTGCGGAGCAAGAAAGGGTGAAAGAAGTATTCAGAGGAAACCTGGGATGCACAGCCAGAAACAGCATGTCAGCATGGCTGTATGACCAGGTTAAAATAGGATAAAGAGGCATAAACACAATAATCTGGTGATAAGCACTTTTGGCACTCCAGGTCTCAAGCAGTGGAAGACGGATAAACTCTATTGTCCAAATTAGAAGAACTGAAGTCTTTTCAGAATTAAAACTTGATAATCCCTCTGTCTCTGTGGTAGAGGTCACCTGGCGAAGGATAAGAGGATATGCACACTCTCTCTCTCTCATCAGTTCCCTGTTTGTAAGAAGCTCTTGACGTACAAATAAGATGTGTCACTTTGCTATTTGTTAGAGATTTTTGTAATTTTTTAAAAGGAGATCAGACTGAATCCAGGTTAAGCCAGCACACACACACTCCCATGTAAATTCATGCATATTGGACATACTGTAACTAGTACTAAATGGCTAGGAACTGTGAGCATTAGCAATCATTTAATTGTTTTTTCTGTGTGCAGGAAATGAGCCAGCAGCAAGGGGAATAACTCTTCTACATTCCTTAAAGAGTTAAACTCACTTTCACGTACTTTACTAAGCAGGGAGAAATTTAAATACAGGTTTATGGCTTTGTTGGACTGAGGTGAATGCATATGTGTATATACACGTTCTATCACCAGTGAAAACTTTTCATCTCTCTTGAAATCTAATCACATTCCATTCAGTTCTAGTAAGAGCTATTGAAAACAAAGAAACTGTGCAGTTGCATTATATTTTTTTCCTCAGTGTAAAGAACTGAATATCAAGTATGAATTTCTACTGTACGTTTTGGGCTTTGCCTAATTCAGTTACTGGTGAATCCAGCTCTCTTTTTAATTTGACTATAATTGAGGGAACCAAATGATTTGTATTAATAATTAAACTTCCACATTTTAACGCTGATCCATCTTTACTAATTAGAGTAGATACTAGGATAATTCAATCACTGATTATGGAAAGGCACCGGAGGAGCCAGTGTGCCAAGTCTTAGAGAGGAATGCTCAGGGAGAGTCAGAAGGTGACCAGGTGATAGATTTGTTTCTTAGATGTTGTCGCCTGGCACTACACTGTTGTGGCTATTTTGCACTGTATGAGCTGCAGCACAATGTGCACTCCGCTAGCCACAGGCTAGGAATGATCAAGACCTTACTTTATTCAAAGTGATCGAAAAATAAAAGATAAGAATCTGCTTTACGCCATCTCATTGTCTGCTAAGGACACTGATTGCCCAAAGCCACGCTCTGGTGGGTCATCTGGGCCTATTTGGTGATGCCACACTCCCAAAACAACTGTCAACGGTGTCAAACTACAAGATTTCTATAACCATTATATTAAACTGTACAGTTTTACTCTTCCTCCCCCCCAGGGGGGAAAAGCGAACAAGGGTGCTGGGAGTACTTCACTCTACCCTGACCTCTAGAAGCCTTTATAATAAAAATGTCTTTCTAAAAGCTTACGCCTATTGCTACAATATAGAAACGCAATGAAAACACATACAATCCAAGGTTTTTCTAAAATGTTTTTAAGTGTATCAGAGATATAAAAAATGAACAGTTTTAACCACATGCATTATAAAATGGCAAATTTAAAATGCCTTGGACAAGTCATTCTATTTTGATTAAGCATTAAACTGAGCCTGGTAGTTTTCTGTTAACAATGGCTAGAACCCCATTGTTAACAGAACACTTTTCCTTCTTATCTTGAAATTCAATAGAGTTTTTTTGTTTTAACGTTGGGATAACATTTAAACAGCGCAAAGTTTTATTTCTCAGTAATTTTTGAAAGGGTAGGTGTCAAGAGTAGTCTTTCCATATAAATAATTTTGATATTTTTTTTTTTCAGAAAGACGTTCATTCATTCATTCAAAATGCTGTATTTCTTCAGCATTAGGTCCAGATCTACACATAACCTTGGGACTTAACTTCATCACCATCCCATCTCTCTTAGGACTATTAATAAACACAAAGGCAATGATAACTGCCCACCAGAATGGAAAAAAATAATGCATCCAAAGATACATTAGAGCAAAGAAGAGTTTAAACATAACAAAGAAAATACTCTTTTGATAAACTTGACTCATAAAGGAAGACAACAAAATGTCAAATGGAAAAGAACTTAAAGTATTAAAATTCTAACAAGATGAAATTCCCTTCAGTGCAAACTGTAAGTTCGTAATTATTTTAATACTGCATTCAAAAGGAAATATAAGTAGCATGATACTAATTTGCTTTGTAGGATGACTTCATTTTTTCTGTCAGGTACTCAGGATTTAGGAATTTGCTATTCTGCTATGACAGAACTCAGTTCTGCTGGCTTTGAGGTATTAATATAATGTTGTTCATTTTTCCCATGGTGGGTTGGGATAAGGTATTAAGGAAAACATAAACAAAAAAGCCCTGCTAGTGTCTGTAAGAAACAGCTTTATGTGAAACATAGTGGGGGAACATGCAGTTAAAAATGATTTGTAGGTTTGTATGTTATGTTTCTGTTATTTTGTGTTTCATAAAAACATCTACTGCTTGCAATGAAGACTTAAAAAATAAATCCAAGTAAATACAAGTGAGTGCAGGCCTTTCGTGTCTGCTAAATCCTTGCTATTTTCAATGTACATTATTTTCTTCTGAGCTGTATTTTATGCCAAAATCTTCTCAAACAGTAGGTTGTCTAAGGAACAAGCTGAGAGTAAAAATTGGTGCAAACCTGTACCAAGAAGAAAAAACCTGATAAGAAACTAGACGTTTTGGAGTTCAAAAGGGATCTCTAGGGCTTTGGCTGGATTTTGAAAAACAGCTTAGCAGCACAAAGGAGATTTTATAAGACTAACAGTGAAGATATGAGTCTTTCAGTATAAACTCTGTAACAAAGTTTATTGCATTAGTGGGAATCCATGTGCTGAAAATAAGCTAGAAATCTGTGTTTAGAGCAGAATTCTCATGAATAGTGAAACAATTAATTTCTTTTGGTCCTTTTGAATAAAATCCAATAAACTTTCAATAGCAAATACTTTTTTTTTCTTAACCTATAGTGCTTTTGAAATACCTCTCATAAAATGCCTCTTGCCTAGACTGATCCTGTTTAGGTCATATGTAAAACAAATCTTCAAGGAAAAAGGAAAGAGAAAGAAGAGAAAAAAACAACCAAACAAAACATCTAATGGTATGAATTTTCTTATAAAGTTGTGGGTTTTTTCCTTAGAATAGTTTCAAATGCCAAATCATATTAAGCTACTGGAAATTTCCAGGCAGGAGACAGACCGAGACTAGTATGTCCTCTCTGTTCCCAAAACAGATTCATCCATAACAGTCAATGAGAGAGTTTACCCTGCTGAAGCTGCTCATGTGGTCCAAAGGGAGTTCCCCCTTGGGATTGTTAAAAATAATCCCTTTTTGACCCCACTCTCAACCTCACTGTAAAGCCTACAAACACAGACCTGTCAACTGATCAATGGCCCCTCTAGCCAAATGTCTTTACCACCCCCTATCTGCCTTGTCAGAGTGAGAATCACCTTTCCTCTGTATAGTTTCTCGTAGGTGACTAGGAGATAACTTTTTCAAGGAAAATTCTCCTTCTTGTCAGTTACGAATTTTCAAAAAAGAAAAACCTTTTTTTTAAAAAAAAAAAGTTTCCACTTTGTTTTTATTACTGTAATTCTAGGTATTCCTCTGTGTATTTCTGTTCTTTCTATGTGCCCGTGCCTGTGCTGCACTACTCCTATCATCCTGCCACTAATCTTCCTATTTCTACCTGTCTGCTAACCTAACACTGCAGAGCAGAATCTCCTCTTCCTAGGCGCTCTTTCCTGCCCTTTCTATACTTATGTAAACAACTGATGCAAAGTCCACCATTTGTGTATACAGCTATTCTTGTATTAATTCATTGAGTCTTCTCTGTATTTCCTGTTGAAATTCACAGCTTCATGTTTATTTTATGTCACTTTATATTTTTTTTTAATTTATGTAAAATTAAAATGTGGTATTTGACGTGATATTTAAGTCTGAAAGTACTGTCAGAGCTGGAGTCAGGTCTAGGAATTCACTGTGAGAAGTTGCGTGTTTCCTATTTGAGCCACACGTTTTTCAGCATTCTGAGTATTGCCCTGCCATTTGTCTTCCTCATTAGTTTGGAAACCATATGATAGAACTTAGTTCTACTGAGAAAATCCTTGTTACAAATTAACAGGTCAAGAAAAAGAAGAGACAACTGGGTGAGAGGGATGACTAGGAGTTTTTATAGTATTTTTCCCGTGGGAATAGAGATATCATTCATTCAAAAAAAACATTTGTAATTCAACTTGGAACTCAAGCCACCATTTTTAAATGTTAAAGTAATGAAAATGCAAACTTTCTTTTCAAAATGAAAGGTTAATCGTATTCCAGGTCACATTTACCTTGATAGCAGAGTTACTTCTTGCTTTTAAAAAGCAAACCGAAAAAAAGTGAATATTTATGTGAAAAAAATTCTGAATTGTAGTAACAGATAATTGAACATTACCAAATTCGTTTTATGTGTTTGTTTTTTGTTACACTTTGGGATAGCTAATCTCAGACTTATTTATGCTAGGCAATTTTCTCAGCCTTTTTGTTAGGGCTTTATGAATGTCTGAGGGACAAAATAAAGCTAAGAAAATAAAAAAATAGGTCCTTTTTTGATGAGCAATCTTTGTAATCAGAAGATTACAAAATAAACAACATCATGAAATATTTATTCTCCGTGTAAAAGGTTTCTTAAACTTGCTGAGAATTTACAAGCAAATATTTGAAAATTTGTATTTGTTAGAAAACTTTGGTTTAAACGCTGTATCGTAAGTTTTTTCTGATGTTCATATAAGAAAAAATGTTGTGTTAAAGCAAGTTTGTCATAATGAATTATGTCAAAATAAGGTTCATGTGTTCTGAGAATGTTGTTTCTGGTATATTGTGCCCTAGCATGCTAAAACGATGCAAGGTTTTACCTCATCAAGTAGCCTTTGAGCTCTAACTGAATGCCCACAATATATTTGTTTAAAGAAAAAAGGGGAGGAAAAACCGTAAGACTTACAGAGTCAATTCACTTTTGAGCAAAATACATTCCCTACCTTATCTATTTGCATTTGCAATGTTCTATTTCTACTTTGCCTATGGAATCTGAAATACCTGTTGACTTTCCTGCTAGATTGCAAAGCAGTGGTCTCAGAAAGGTGACTCTACTTCAGTGTTCCTCTGACAAGGTCATAAAAGGGTTCAAAAGTTCTTGCAAGTACCTGGAAAAGTTTTCTCTTTAAAGAAGAAAAATATAGAACTTGTATCTACAGCTGTCATCTATAACAAAATCTATGTATCAGTCCCTAAAGTCAATTTTTTTTTTTCTCCATTAGTCATTTGACAGTGGCATTCTATAAGTCTGAGACACTAGGAGATAACAAAAAGATGGCAATTTAAAAAGGGGAATATCACTTTCAGAAAGCTTAAGCTGAACTGTTCAAAATAATAGAAAAATAGGAAAATAGTAGTGTTAAGAGTCTCCTAGAAACCGAAGTGCATGGTAAATGTGCATCATATACATGAGGGATTAATTCCCTTCTAGCTGCTGCTCTGCAGTGTGGCTGGTTCTTCATCTAGCTCTACAGGTGTTTGCCAGTGTCTAGAATCATGTCCAACTCCATATATATGACAATATCGCTTTTTACCTCCAGGACAAAAACAGTACCTGCTCCCTAACATCATGTCAGCAAGGAACTCGGAGCCTTGTTTGCCCTTCTCCTGGGTAGTGGGTATTTAGAGCTACTGTTATTTCTTTTTCCAACTTACTCTGCAA
This sequence comes from Thinocorus orbignyianus, assembly GCA_013400375.1. Classification (NCBI taxonomy): domain Eukaryota; kingdom Metazoa; phylum Chordata; class Aves; order Ciconiiformes; family Thinocoridae; genus Thinocorus; species Thinocorus orbignyianus. The sequence continues at coordinate 154,344 of VXBW01001623.1, read as the reverse complement.
ATCACAACTGCAGAATTGCAGATTTTCTCAGATGCATCTAGAGACTCTGTTTAGTGGTTTACTTGGTTACAAGGGAGAATATTATGACCATTTAATGTTGATCATGTAATCAAGTTCTCTGCAGCACCCTCCAAAAATAGATATCTCTTGCCACATGAAGGAATTGTAATATTAACTTCATGCACCTCTACAGTGCTTTGTGAATTAAAATCCAAATAAAAACCTGTGATTTTGATCATTACTTTAAAATTTTGTTGATACGGGAAAAATTGCTCAGTCATGTCTCACACTTAGAGGGTAAGGGATTAAACTTCTAAAAACCACAAAATGAAATATTAAAGCAAGCACAGATTTTTTTACTGTAAGACTTTACATCTGGACTGACATCTTTCCCTACCCCAACACAAATGTAGATCCCCAAGAACCCAAAGTTAGGGAAAGCACTGCTCCTTTCCCTGTGTCCTCTGGAACTGGTACTGTCAACAAGAAAAGGTTCAAAGGCTAACAAGCTGCCAGTTGATGACAGCTTCTTCATCTTCTGCCGCCTTCATATCATGAAGACAGACTGTCAGAAAGTGGTAAGTTTAATGCATACCAGCAGTAATAATTCAACAGCCTCTGCTAAGGGATAGTATTCAGTCACATTTCCAGCTAGAAAAGCTTAGGAAGCAATGTGAAAAATATACAAGTAAATACAAAGAAAAGGCAGCCTTCTTTAAACTGATAGTAACATGTATTATAGATGTGTCACTCTGAGGTGAAACCGTACTGAATGATGGACTCAGTAGAGGCAGAATAGAAGAGCTTTTGCTGCAATTGGTGCAAACGTATTAAAGAATTATGCATGGCCTGTTTTGGTGTGAGCTACTCTAAACTTAAGGATCTTACCATGAAGACTGACATTATTCAGGATTTAGTGAGCACTGAATACAATAATATTATATGTATGTGTGTGTGTCTGTGTGTCTGTGTCTGTGTCTGTATGTGTGTAAATAAAAAACTAACATCCAGCAGTAAGTCTGAGTACAGTAGTGGAAGATCATTAACATTTGAGTTTGAGTGGCTTGTGTGGAGGTTGTATAGGCTAAATGTAGTCAGGAGTTAAGACTGAATTTTAGGACTCTGTCCTAAAAAGTTCATGCATTCTGTACTGGCCTTATTCAGCAATATATGTCAGATTAGTCTTCCGATTTAGGAAAGTCAGGGACTTTCCCATAGAGTACTGCTTAAGAAATATTTGAGAAATTAACTGAGAAATTTCAGCTTGCCCTGCTATAACTTTCATTTCAGAAGTAGATTGTACGCAGTGAATTGGTGGATAACCTTAACTTCATGATGGTTTTAATGCAGTTGAGTTAGAGTGTACTAAAAATAATGTTATTGTATTTTTAGTATTATTACATCATTATACAGTTTTGAAAGGAGCTACAGTGGAATTTAGTCATTATTGATATGTTTCAATCTCTACTATTTTAATACTAACTCTGAAAATCTTCACCAGATGTAAATGGATCAGGAACATATGCTTGAAAGGATCAGATCATTGTTAGTGCATGCTACACTTTAAAATAATTACTCAACATCTTTTTTGGACTGTGAGCCAAATATAGGTAGTGACGTTTCTCCAGCACTGAATTTTGTTTGCTCATTATTAGCATATATGAACTGCCACAGAACTTTGTCGCTTATCTGTGAATTTTGGCAACAGGGCTGCAGAGTCATCTTTATCCAAGAGCATATTGATGCAGAAAATTTCTCATTTATCAAAATATCTTTTCTCTCAGTTCCACTCGATCTGACAACTTGCAGATGTAAAATTACATTTGAGATCATTTCTACAGTTCTGTGGACATTCCCTCTCCTTCTGTCTTTCTTATGAATAACGTACAAAAGCTGCTTTGGTGTAGACTGTTTTCTGCTTGTTATAACACGTACTAAAATGAGGTCTTTTAAAATTATACTGATTTTTATAAACACAGTGTACAAAGTTCTCCCTCATCATTATAACTAAAATCAGAGACACTGGCACTTCTGGACTGTTCTTAGAAAATCTGAAAAAAATTCCCAGCTCTTACACAGAACGCTATAATTTTATACAAGAAAAACCACCAGTAATCCAACCATAAGTGAAATAAGGTGGAAGAAGTAACCAAGGATCTTTTATCTCAGGGACTCAAATTTTAATTACCAGTTGGTGATAATCACTTTTACAGGATTGTGTTATGTTTTTGTATAAAAATTTCTCCACAAAGTTATTTCAAGGCAAACAGCATGTCAAAACCATACTTTTAAAGAGAAGATTTTAGCTTGCTAGCTACAGTTTTGTATTGTGTTCTCTTTTCAAATGAACTGTTTGCCAAACAGCTCACCATCTTTCTATGGTCATAGGTTTTGTTCCTGTGCTAATAGACTGAATTCCTTCTAATATATTTGCAGGATTTTCCTTTTTTTTTATTTTTTTTTAGGTTTTTTTTTTTTTTTTTTTTTTTTTTTTTTTTTTTTTTTTTTTAAATTGAGTGGCACACTGGGATGCTCTTTTGTCCCATCTAAGAAATGACAAGCTATTTTGCTGTCACAAAAGCATCTCTATATGCAGGATGAGGAAGTACAGGCATAGAGAGTTACCCTGGGATGGGGAAAAGGAAAAAAAAGAAGGTTACAAATCCTTAAAAGAAAAGTGCTCCTTGAAAAACTTTATTTCATTAGTAGCTGTGTTATAACTGTATTTAATTGCTTGATTGTGTACTTTCCCCACCCCTGAAAGTGAAAAATACTATAACTTCATAATATCTCAATGGGTTTACATTAAACCAAGAAACAATGTTTGGATGTTTGATCCAAACCTTACAGAGTGATAAAGTCTGTTGTCAGCTAAGGAATTCCCCAGAGATTTAATAATTTATTATTTTAATTTTTTTAGAGCGGAAATGTCTGCGCACTTGACGATTCCACTACTATTGCTCCCCGTAGTTCATAGGAAATACAAGGTTTATGAGTAGAAATGCATAGAAATTCTGACATCAAAGACAGAATCCTAGATACTCATTATCCCATAAGCTTTACAGAAAGGTCTGTATATTGTAAAACTGGGTTTTGGTATAGTAACAAAATTTATAGAAATAATCGCAACTAATTTCAGAGATAGTAATGTTATGTAGCAAAGCACAGTAAAATAAAGACATTCTTTATCCTGTTTCTGGTTAATACATTGCCCATTTAAGAAAACTTCAAAACTTGCTGCAAATTGATTGTTTTCTTCTATCTACAGGCACTTATATTGTATGATATTAAGCATATATAACTTACGTCTGAGACACCTCAGTGAATAACAAGCTCTCGCTTTTACATTCCCTGTTGTTGATACCCTTACCTGGGCTGAAATGCTTGTGCAAGTAGTTCTTATTTTGCTGGTGGGGAGAAGGGCATTCAGTGCAAGAAAGTACTGTTTTTATTTGATATAGCAGGAGGTTCTGGGAGTTTCTTTAAAAATTGAAAGACACTGCCTTAGAGCAAACTTCACAGAACATAAGATAAACCAAACATCTGGAGACAACATGACATAAGCAAAAGTGGGGACATACTTTGCAGAAGATTTATTTTAAGTTAGTTAATGCTAGTGAAAGAAGTAAATTTCTTGGCTTTTATCTAGAAGAGGGACATTTGACTCTAATAAGCTCCATTTCAGTCTGTTAAATACCAAATTATCTGATTATTTTTTGGTGCTAAACCTGAGAAAAAAATGGATCAAGGTAATTTCATCCTTTGTAAAATCCTACTCCTACCATAACCCTCACAAAGTTAATAAAATGTTACATCATCTGATGTATATTACCTTTAAATTAAGAATTTTCTAGCGTCATTTTTACTTGCATTCCCGAGAGCTTCTAGCTAGCGTTTAATCTGTGTACCTTATGAACACAACAAGATGGTGGGAACTGATGGATACTCTGAAGCATTACCTGATGGAAAAGACCCCACACATTGTGTACTTTTATTTTCTTTTTTAGTTTTTGGGGGTTTTTTTGTTAGATTTTGGGTTTTGTTTTGTTTTGTTTTAAATAACCGTGAGTGAGATATAGTCTTGTAGGTGTACAAGATTCATTCCCAATAATTTGTGGGGTGTTCTTTATATTCACTCCAATAAAGGAGCAGGGCATGCTTTTTGCATGCTTTAACCAATGACAATGCTGACAGTTCTCAAAGGATGAGCCGTTTGCCATAGCTTGGGCTGGGCTGGCCACTAAACTTACTGATATTACTAAAATGTCACTAAAATTACTGAAAAGAAAATTGGTTCTGTTCTATCTCAAACTAGGACACCATTGCAGATGGTGGAACAGAAAGAAGCAATAGGAGCAGCTGCTGTCAGAGGAGTTTGCAAATGCTCTTTTGATCATCTGCTCTCATTTCCCTCCGCCGTGTTTAGCTCTGTCCCACTGGCCTACATCACTTGATTTGTCTCCCTTTTGTTTATTTCTACCTCTTCTCCCGACTTTTCTATCACCATGGCAGAAAGTGCATGCCGTGTAAGAAACTCCCTCATTTCAGCTCTCACGTGTCACACATTCCCAAGCGCGTGTACTTCGTGGTGTGATCTGCCCAGTTTGGGCCCACATCTTCCCTTGCTCACCAGACGTCTTACGTACCCTTAAAAGGCACACAGGAAGAACCTAAAAAATCTCTGCTAAACTCTGGTTTTGCAAGGTTCTAGGACTTGATTGCTAAACTCTTGGATTTGCAATCAAACTTCTGTTTGATTTTACAGAAACTATGTTTTCATTACTCTGTTGTCTTTCCTTTTCTTTCTGAGTTAATTAAAGTTAATTGATTAATTGGTACTCTGCTATAGCAACTACCCAGCTGGAAAAGTATCAATGTGCAGATTGATTCTACGTGTAGAGCATATCTAATTTGTTATCTTATGTAAAAGGACCAAAACTCCTTTAAAATTAGTTTTAGCAAGGTGTGTTTTCCAGGAGGAACAGTTAAGATAGAGTATAGCATAATAGGTCACAGATTCTACCCAATTTTCTGCAGATGTCAGCACTTGAACTTCAGTGTACAGGTGTAGCTCTGGCTCCATTGAAACAACCTCAGGAATCAGTTGTCTTCTGTTAAAATTGTTTCTCTGTACTCCTGCACTTGGCATTGTCACCAATGCACCCTGCAGAGTCTGTGGTACACATATGTAGTACAGAAAAAGCAATTTTCTTTTTATTTCTTTTAAGATGTATTTGAGCAATCAAGTAAAAAAAAAAAATTACAAAAAAATCACAAAATGTTTTCTGGTTATTCAAATTTTCATAGAAAGAAGAATTTGTTGTTGTTCAAAATATGGTAGGAGGACCTACCTGTTGTCACCTCTGTAAAGTTCTTCCAGTATCTGCCAGAAGCAGCACCTGAGTTAGATGGTTTTCTTTGAATCTGCACACTAAGGCATTTAATTAGTGTTAAAATAATTTTACTGTTTGTGGCCAAGGTGAGATAGAAAATTAATTTTTGAAGGCATGTTTTCCTTGTTTTCCCAGAAAATTTGGTGCAATTTTTGCTATGTCTCTGTAACTTACAGGAGCAACCGGATAGATGAAAAAGAAATGATGAAAATTGTGGAAAATTCTCGATTTATGAATTATTTATTTTAATGACCTATAGATTTACTTAGAGTTCCTTTCTGAAACGATATATATGCCTATGTTTCCTGTGTATTTAAAGGTGTAGCAACATATCTAGCTTTCTCTAATAAGTACGTCATATCTACTCTATTATCTAGGTTGAGTTATGAAAAAAAGTGTTCTGTATTAAAGACAGAAATTTCACTTTGCCATATGCTAATATAGTTATTTTGTGTTTAAAATTGTTTATTAACATGTTTTTCCTCCTTTTCTTTTAGATTTTTTTCTGAAGCTTAAATAAAATATTCATATTCAAAGGCATGAGTTGATATTTAAGCAAGTAATGATTAGTACTTTTCTCAGATACGCCGATCACCGAAAGGATTTGACCTCATTCTTTTGAGCAGTGAGCATTAATATTTAGGGGGCTATATTTTGCAAGGCCAGTTTCTCATTAGGAGTGCTGGGGAACTTGTAAAAAGTTACGAGGAAATGCAGGATTTCCAGCTCAGAGCACTCAAGGCCGGACCTCATTGTTAACATAAATAAAGCTTCTTACATCTAAGCAAATGATAAGACAGATTTGCATACAGATTAAAATTAAAATGTATGTAGTTTATTTATTAAAAGGAAAGTAAAATCAATTAAAATACAGTACGAAGAACATCACTGAAAAAACCCCAATATTCCTCATATTCACCAAATTTAATGTGAAAACCACCACTTAAAAGACATGGAGTATTGCTTTCACACACAAAAAAAATCTTCATCACTTAAAACCACCACTAAAACCAGGTAGAACATATAATGAAAATTAATTATATTTCCTTCAAGAATAAATTTTAAAATTTTAAATCTGGTTAGAAATGTTTTAGTATTTCCTTAGACAACATCTTCTTCAGTTTGCTGGGGTTTTATGATTTTATATTTGGAAGGACATAGTTACACTTTTATTTATTAAGCCCACATAATTTCATTTAGCTGTGTCTTCACTGCAGACAGCAGAAATCTACTTTACCTGAGACAACTGTATTCATTATTTCGTGGTGGTTCATGGAACAATAAACATAAAAGGGATTTCAAAAATTTGCATTATTGTGATTAAGTGTTTTGCTAGGTTTTGTAGATAACGGTGGCATGTGGAATAAATAATTAAGATATGATGAATTTGTTGGAAATAAGAGTCTCAAGATCGATTGATTTGGGGACATAACTCTTGGTTGAAAAGCACAGATAATATTTTTACTAGATGTTGTTGATTTCACATTCTGATATGAATTAATCATTGTCTATGTACCTAAATACCAGAGAAACATACACACACCCCCCTCAGTGATGAGTGTGAGAAGAGTATGCACTCTGCATGCAACTGGCTGGAATTTCTTTTTTTTTTCCCCCTCACCATCACTACTTCTCATTAGTTGAAATAACGGAAAGTAATTAATCTGCAGTATAGTCCAGTGGTGTCACCCACAGCAAGGTGGGGACTACAAATTAAAAAAAATAAGACATTCACATGTAGTTTTGTTTACTGCCAGATTTTACTATGTTTGATATTTTATTTCTGCCTCAATATAACGTTTACTGTAAGAAGCCATGTTTATGATGTCTTGCTTGTGTTATGGAAGGTATGAGTAGGATACATTTGGCCAAATTTAATAATCTGAACCAAGATGTAGCCATCTGATGCTCGCTGTATGGTCTATGGAAAAGAAAGCACCTGTAGAAGAAGACTTATTCCACCCACAGACAGAATAATCAGCAGAGGCACTGGTTGGTTTTCTTCACATCTTTAATGAAAGTTCAGACCTGGCTGGCTTACTTGAAAGGGAGATGAACCTCATTGAGTGCCTCTGTGTATTTTGGAAGAAAGATGTAAATTTCATTTTATGTGATATTCTGTCCTGGAGGATGGATCCACGTAAATATGTGACTTACTAAACTCATAACAGGGATGCAGAATAGTTAAAATAGTATGTCCTGTGATGATACATGTTGAAAAATTGTGTAATGGGTCTCCAGATGCTATGACAGAATAAATCTTCCATTGCTGTTCATGCTGCAAGCCCATGAAGCATGGAAGGAATTATTAATGAAAGAGCATTTTGCTGCGTCTTTGACCTCAGAAAAGATGAAACCTGATGTATTATCCACTGGAGGAACCCTCAATGGTTTCACTTGCTGAAGTTTTTGTGGGCAAAATGATGACAAATCTGTGATAAAACTTACACAATTAAATATAGTAATTCCTTGGAGCAATTGTGGACTGTCATATAATTCTGTGTAACTACAGGAATTTGGAAATAAATGTGATCTGTAAGAGACCATCTCAAACCAATCACTTACAAAACTATCAGAGTCATAAAAGATGGCCTGTAAGGGAGACCAATAAGTGAAATGTCTAGTATTGATTGGAGGGTCACTTAATACCTTCTTTATAGAGTCTCATTACTTTCTGTTTAATATGTTTAATATATTTTTTCAAGATGATCATATAAACCAGCAAGAAATATTTTATTAAGATATATCATTTGTTTTGTAATGAACACACAGGGATGGTATGAAGGTCAGGTCTTTTTTTGCGTAATTAAAGTAAAATATTTGTGAAGTCACAAACAAAATCTGTCAACTAATGTTTCACTATTTTCCACTGTATCTACTGAGTCAATCTTGCATAAGGCCTATTAGTGAGTAATTCTTTCCTTTAATTTAGCATTGCATTAGACACTCCATAGTGCCTTTTCCAGGCTGAACAACACCAACTCTCTCAGCCTGTCCTCATAGGAGAGGTGTTCCATCCCTCTGATCATCTTCATCGCCCTCCGCTGGAGTCATTCAAACAGGTCTATGTCCTTACTCTGGGGGCCCCAGCTGGGCACAGTACTCCAGGTGGGGTCTCACCAGAGTGAAGTAGAGGGGAAGAATCACCTCTCTCAATCTGCTGGCCACACTGATTTTGATGCAGCCCAGGATACATTCGGCCTTCTAAACTGCGAGCGCACATTGTCAGATCATCCTTGTGTCCAAGGGTCATCCTTGTGTCTTGTGATAACAAGAGGCACATGGTGATTGTGTATCAAACTTTGTTGTTTCAGAAAAATCTATGGGTTACCAAGTGAAAAACAGTAAAATACAACTAAATAATGGCATCTGGTCACTTGCGTTTCAGGGTGACCTAAAATTATAAGGCAAGGTAATTTTTTTTTTTTTTTTTTTTTCAAAATTAAGTAGCAGTTTTGATTGGTCATATTAAACAGTCAATGCAAGACAGAAGAAAGACTAAATTTTACAGAATTTTTTTTTTTAAAAATAGATCTTTTAGAAGATTTTAGACTGAGGAATGAAAAAATTAAGCCTTTAATTCAAACACTAGTTATTTTAAGACTAATTTGCAATGTATATACATTCGTTAAAATGAAAGTAAGTGGATAGCTGCATTTTTCAAAACTGAAATAGGGTGAGCAAATAATTCCCATTAAATCTTAGTAATTAGGCACTTTGGAAAACGGCCCAGTATATAACTATGTTGTAGTCATCTAATTCTCTGCAAAAATATGAGCTTCAGATCTCACAATTCTTCCCAACTTATTTTAATGTATCACAAAAAAACATCTTACTAGTTGGGTACCTAGTATATTTCTATTTTCCAGAGAATACACATCCTTAAAATCATAATGAATTTACTGATGGAAGAGAGGCTAGAATCAAAGCATTAAGAAAATGTAACAAGAATTTACAAATGCAGATGACAGAAATGTGAAAATGTTGTTATTGGTAAAAGCTATTTTCTTGTAGTCCAAACTTTAAAAAAAACAGCTTATCCCCAATGCCATGCTGAACTGCTGACTGCTTCCCTTATAATGATATGAATAATAATATAGAAACCTTACTTCATTGATAAAATCATAGGGTCACTCAGGGGAGAAGAAACCACAGAAGTCTCTGGCCCAGCCTTTGCTCAACCAGGAGCTCAAACCAATGACAATACTGAATTCAGACCAGGTCACTCAGGGCTTTGTCGTGTCAGGTCTTAGACACCTTCAAGGATGGATATTCCATAGCCTCTCTTCCTTATCCTCACAGGGGCATTTTTTAACTTAAATCCAGTTAAAATCTCTCCTGCTCCAGTTTATCCCATTGAGGCATGGTGTAAAAAAAAAACAACCCGAAACCAACTTAATTTCCTCGTTGATTTTATAACATGAATAGCATATGAAAAGGTAGATATTTTTTTTTCTCTTTTGTCCCACTCGCTCTACATTATCCCTCAAGTACAATCCATATGCTTTGTCACTCTAGCATGACAGTAGAATTAAGATTAACAGGAATGAATGTAGTTTATTGATCATTTTCACCACTGGACTTTCTCAACACCTACTCTTTAAAATCTGTGAAAGAAACTGAGCTTTCCTTGAGATATCAGGGTATGTGAAAAATTGGAGGGTTTTTTTGTGATATATTATATTATGCCTTTTCCATCAGAAGGACATTTTAATCAATGTATTGTTTAATCTACTGACTTTCCATCTACTCTTCAGAGGGCAGGCTGATATGATTTATTCTCCAATGTTCTTGGATGACATTTTGTCTACTAAAGCATCGGATTCACTGACAAAGCTATTATAATTCAAGCAAAAACTTACTGAGACCCACATGATTACAATTTTGATAGAGGAATGTCATCTGGATCTGTATTTATTTGAAAAATCTATATAGTGCATAAGTAAGAAAAATAGCATTGATCCTATCTTGCGTAGGAAAGTCGTTGGATCGTACTTCTGTGAAGTACAATGGTTTTCTTTGCTCTGCAAATACAAACAACAAAAAGACATACAGAATAAAATCGGTCTCAAAATCATATGTAATATAACAGGTTGTAATAACAGAGGGAGGTGTGGTTTGTATGAAGGCATGACTCAAGTTTAGAAAGAGGCTTTCCTGGGTGAAGAGTGCGTGGAGAATAATGTCATTTCTTTTGCAGATCTATTTCTTCCCATGCTCAGGAGGAGACACTATGGAACCTATATTATTAAGCTTGATCCTCATGATATGTATTGATGCGAAGTGTAATGTAGATGAATCTGTGGTAGAGTTGTTAAGCATTGCAGAATTACAATTCCTGGTGTGCAATGTAGAGAGGATAATGAGTTCACATTTTACTCAGTAGTATTTATGACAGCTACTAAAATAATAATTTAAAAGGGGGAAAAAAAAAGAGCTTAGGCAGCATGCCTTACGAAAGGATGCAATTATGGTTTCTCTAATGTTTAGAGAAAGATGCAAAAATCTCACGAAACTCTGTAGTGCATTATGTTCTAAAAGAGACTGATAGATAGACATGGAAATATGTAACTAAACAACTACTTGGCTAAGCACCAAGAGAGTCTTGTTCAAAGAAACAGAAGGATCACCGATATAATCCCTGATTTAGTTTTTGACGAGTTGGCATCTCAGCATTCTCCACTGTATGAGCTGTTATGTGCTGACTTCAGCGTGTGAAAGGTAAAATTGGGGCACAACTACGCATTTCATTACAATCTCTACTTTTTCAAACTCTTAAGAGAAAAGCTAGTGGGGTTTTTTACTATTATTATTATATATGTGTGTGTGTGTAGTCCACGTCTAATAGAAAGGCTAACATATGGAAGTCACGCCTTAAATAATCATGGCATACTAGAGCACAAGGAGAGTGGAGACTATTTTACAGAGAGTGGTTCTGGAAACAATCTACTCCCCTGTACTAACAGTATAATTTCATTCAAAACAGCAATAAAATTATCTTCTCACCAAGTCACCCATTCTTCATGCAGTAACACAGACCATGTTGCAAAACCCATTATAACCATCAGGCACAGAGCAGAATAGTGAATAGCTTGGGTTAGAAGGGAGATGAGCATTTTTGTCTCATGCTTGTAATCTGAGGCCAAAAAGTAATTTCTCCACTCATGTTTTTAGAACAAGCTAGCACTTTCTGACTGTAGGAATACAAGAAAGAAGGCAATACATAATTCAGCGTAATATTGTTGAATAAGCTTAAACCATAAGGAGATAAACAGCAAACACAAATTTAACCTTTAAATAATAATGATAATCAGATTTAGAAACACTGAACATAAATAAACCAGTGGGGCCTAGAGCATTGTGGGGTGACATTAAGTTGAAAAGAGCACCGTCAGGTTGAAATCATATTTAGAGCTGAACAAAGAATAAAATTACTTTGCTACAAATAGCTCTTAATAGTAACTTAGTATTTTCTGTGGTTAAGGAAAATGGTTTCTTTGCATCTTTCTGATTGTTCAAAGCTTTTCTGTGCATTTGATAACAAAAATGTCTCACCTGTCCTTGCCAGTGCTAAATTGGGTGGCATTCATTGCTCCTCCTCTGCCTGTCTCTGTTGCCTATAATTCAGCAATGTCAGGGGAGCTGACATGCAAGAAGGAGCTGGTATTAAAGAAGTCTTTAAGGTTGACTACAAACCAAGGTTGAAGACACATGGGAAAAGAAGATAAAGAGACAAAAGCAGGGGAAAGAAAATGAAGGAGAAATACAAAAATCCGGAAGTAGAAAATTCAAGGAGCATAAAAAATACATGGGTAGACAGAAAGAATACGTAAATAAGTGTTGAAAGGTAGCAAAGATGGCAGATGAAAGACGAACCTGTTAATTGGTTTATTTTTGTTCAATATATTCATCAATGACCTGGAAAAGAGGACTGAGTGTATTCTCAGCAAATTTGCTGATGATACCAATCTGGGAGGGCTGGATGGCACTCCAGAGGCCTGTANCCTCCCTTATGAGGAAAGGCTGAGAGATCTGAGACTCTTTAGCCTAGAGAAGAGAAGGCTGAGGGGAGACCTTATGAAGTATCTGACAAGTATCTGAAGGGTGGGCTGAAGGAGGATGGAGTCAGAATTTTCAGTGGTTCCCAGTGACAGGATGAGGGGCAATGGGCACAAGCTGGAACATAGGAAGTTCTATTCCAATGAAGAAAATCTTCTTTACAGTGAGGGTGACAGAGCCCTGGAACAGGCTGCCCAGGGAGGCTGTGGACACCCCTTCTCTGGAAACCTTCAAGACCCGTGTGGACGCAGTTCTGAGTAGTGTGCTCTAGGGAATCCTGCTTTATCAGGGGAGTTGGACTAGGTGATCTCTAGAGGTCCATTCTAACTCTGACAATTCTGTGATTCCGTGATTTTGCTGGTCAGTCTTTTTTCTTTCTCTAAAACTGCTAAGCTCTCACGTCAATAAAAGTGTTAATAGTAATAGCCCTCCTGAAAATTATGATTTTTTGACTCTTCAGTAATATGCTGCTTAAAAGACAGCAAGTTATACTGTAATATTGGTGTAAGTCTTTGAAGATGGGATTCTGAGATAAAATATAATGTATTTTAGGTATATATGATATACACAATGCCTGAACTCTTAAGTACAAATGTGACTGTTGTATATACAATGCTAATCTTGGAGGATCGTGCTGGGCAGAGATGCTATGTCTTGGGAGTCAGGGACTCCTAGGGAGAATCTTATATGAAGAAAGAACTTGGGTTTTCTGTAAGTGGTCCAAATGCTGAAAAGCAAGAAATCAAAAGGGGAATCTTTTCTCCTCTCTTGCTTCCTTGGAGTATGGCCACAGGTATGGGTTAAGTTCCCCAGGAAGCTGGGGCAGTTTTACTTCCAGATTGTGACCATATTGCCAGGAAGCAGTGAAGGTGAGGGAAGAGAAAACTTGTGGTGCTGTGGTCAGCCCTGAACACCCTTGTGCAAAATGGGTAATGCATACGTGGGTGCTCACAGTGGATATTTTATTTGATAAGTGCTTTGTGCAGAATTCTCCAGCATTATTGCAGACTGACTATGCAACCTGCAGAATTTTTGTGTGTTTCTAGTTGTTGTGCTTTCTTCTAAATAATAGCTTCACATATTTTGTTATTTAGGCAGAATTTCTATTGTGATCTCTTTGTGCATGGACAAGCAGCAATATGTAGACAAAGTCTTCTGGAAAAAAAACTTAGGATAATGTGAGGTCATTTCATATCCTGTCTTTGCTAAAGTGATGAAAATATGAAAAGCTAATGAAATAAAGAGTCTTTTTCAGCTTTCAGGACGTACAAAGACTTTGTGGCAAAAAGGGACACAGGAAAACTTACTAGGAAAAAAATGCCTTACTTACTGTTACAACAGTAAATTTTGGGGAAAAAAAATACCTGGGTATTTTACATCAAAATATCATGACCTTAGGTCTGTCAAATATATCTGTATGTGGCTATCACAAGTCACAGAAGCAGGGTGATGGTGATGGAGCTGTTAATGAAAAAACAAAAAGTAGTCATTCCCCAAAAGAAGGTCTTAAACCCAAGAAAAATTACAGAATTTTTTAATAAGTAGCTTTGACATACACTGTGATCTAGTGATATGCATTTTGAAATATTAGATGCAAAAAAAAAAAATAAAAAAAAAATCTCCAGCAACAACAGTTTCATGCTAAAATATTTCTAAGTTACTGGAAATAATTTCTGTACTACTCTGCATAAATCTAAAATACTAGGTAAATATTAATGTATTTTATCATCATTGGAATTGTCACTTATTTCTTCCTTAAAGGTTGCATTATTTGTTTCTAATTTAATATCATTGAAGTTAATTAACAGAAACAGATGTGGCAATGCTTACCTACCTCAGATAAGATGAAAACATTAGTATTGAAATTAAAGTATTTTCAGATACAGCTCTTTTATTTTGGGGATAATTTAACTAAATTTTCTGAGTATTTGTAAAATGGTTGTTTATCTTCCTCTTAAGATAGTCTATAGAATTCTAATGGTTTATTAATGTATATAGATAAAGCATCCTTTCTTATAATAAAACATCAGCCTAGAATTTGCTTCTTATTCCATAGGGCCCTTTTAATAACATTATTCAAAATCCTGTAGATACTTCCAGAAGGTCAAGTAATCCACTTTTCTATTTAGTTATCATCTGATTATCATTAGCTTGTAATTAACTGTCATTATCATATATGATATATAATCTCCCTGTGGCTGGAGAGAAGAGTGGAACCTACTCTGTCTCCTGTACTCCAGTAGTAGCAATGCCTACTCCCATCAGGGTTGCATAGATGGAGGTACGTGAAGTGAAGGATAAACTATAGCGGCTAGATCCCAATTATTTTTTTTTTTTTATTGGGCATGGCTGTGATGAGGAAATAGGAGTTTGTGGCTTTTATGTGTGTATTTTTATTTGAAGGGGGATTTTTAAGGTAAATAATACCGCAAGCATCAGAATGCAAATAGTGGCCACCTTTGAATGTGGAAATCCTATATTCTTTGAGAGCATTTGTTTCAAAGGGGGGGAAAATTGCAGATTGAATTATGAAAATAAGGATTATAAATCTTTGATGTGAGTTCCTTGTACTCGTTTCCCAGAAGTCGTTTACCGTAAGTGCATAGTTAAGTGATTGTCTCTTATTTGTTATATTTTTGAGAGTTTTTGAATAAGTAGGCTCCCCAGCTGTTTCAAAAATATGCCTTCACCTGCAGTTTATTCCTTGTTAGTGCCAAGCTACCTACTCCTGTGCACATATTCCTTCAGCTACCACTGATAATAATAATAACAATAAAAAATAGTTTAGTGCCTATTGAGTTTTAAAATCCTGAATTACAATATGGCAGGCTACCAATGACTTTCAAATAGACAGTAGATACACTTGCATTCAGCACAGCTCTCAGTCTGAGCCACAGGTTGAACTTTAGAACAGAAAATTTTAATATAAATGCTGAAATTATGTTAGAGGCAAGAAATCAAAGAAATGGCATTTAATCTTTTATTTCAGGACACTCTAATCAGTGACTTTTATTGGAAACTTAGCAGCAGATATTTATAAGTACTAAATATCAAAATTTTTTGTTCTTGAAATGGCTACACTGACAGAACTGAGAAGGTTCAAACCTACCCTTAAAATTCATATTTCGTCAGTAGGTTTCTCTGCTTAATAGTTGTTTTTCTCCTGCTGTTAGCTTTGTGATGTTAAAAAACATTTTGGTTTTGTGGGAGTCCTGGAAATAGGACTTGCAATCAGAACATCTTTTGCTACTCTACCTTGGTGCTATGCAAGTAATCAGGCAAAAACTTCAATCTGCCAAGAAATAGTCAACATACATCATGGCAGTTGATTTTGTGTTGACCAAAGCTTCTAGACTTCTTTTGCCCTGAGAATGCTGATGTCCTCAACTGAAGATGAAAAAAGTTGAAACTAAATGTAAGGTGAAATATTTTATGTGGTGAGATTGTGGGAGGTAGAGAATATTGAAGTTAATATAAAAGTATATATACTACATTCAGCATGGATCACAGAAGGGGAAGGGATTACAATTTCTTAATGCTTTACCAGCTCACTTTGCCGTTAATAAATCCATTAGATTGAAATTTTATACGTGATTTTTTGAATTCAAAGAAAAAATAATCACTCACTATCTAAGTGTATTTTCAGTTGGTTTTGAGGGTTATCTTGTGAGACAATAATTCGCTGGTGTTGGAAATACTGTTAGGCATGAGTTACTTCAGGATAAAAATCTGCTTTATTAATAGCGTGAAATATGAGCTATTTACCTCTGAGTGGGAAGTCAGGTTTTCAGCTGGAGAAAACTTCATGAAATTCTGTTAGGGAAACTAAGCTTTGACATTATCGAACCGACCACTGCTGACATGCTTACATTTTCCTCTATATTGCGTTGAAATGTAAACCCACTGAATTGGCAAAACAACAAACAACAACTTAATAAAATTATTTTGAGCTGGAAAATATACATTGTCTCTGTCTTGTGGTTCTGTTATGCTGCTTTAAGCACTTTCACAGAGCCAGCATAAGCTAAATCAAAAAAAAAGAAGTGGCTGACCATAGTATCTAGTCTAGGATGGCCTTTGTGAGACCATGTCTACCGTGTTATGACAGATATTTCTCAAAGAAAAAGAGCTTGATGTATTTGAAAGGAGTTTTTGCGGAGCCATTTATGACATGCAGCTTGAGCACAGCTCAGTGCTAAGTTGGAGCTGGTAAAGAGAATTGCAAATCTACAGGCCACCTGGCAAATAGACAGTGGTCATTGCTGCTGCTGAAGCAGGCACTTAGATGTCATGTTGGGTTGTTAGGGTTGAGGAAAGAACATCAGTCAATCTTTACTGAGGATAAAATGAAATATGAATTTCCTTTGAAAATTATATTTAGCTGAATTAAAGCCAGGAAGAGACCATTCATGTAACTAGACAAGATGGACTTCTTAAATTCGTTTTTGTAAGTAAACAAAACAGCAATATAAAAGCCATTCTACAATTATAGATATTTTGAAAACCAAATCATTTTAGGAGGGTTTTGGGGTGTCTTTTTACCTTGCTATTTTTTTTTTTTCAATTTTGTTTTTATGTTTGTTTGGGAATACTTCATGTATATCTCTACAGGGAAAAACACTCTTTGTATGGTCTTGCATATTCTCAATAGGAACAGAGGAAGTTAGTTTTTATAATCTTATCCAATGTTATGCTTTCCATTTCCTTAAAAGGAAAAAGAAAAGAAAACAAAATGAAATATTTGCACTGTGCCACTGAAAAGTGGTTGCAAGGAAGCAGTGCATTCAAAGGCAAAAGCAAGGAAAGGAGTGGCAAGCAGAATGCGTGGGAATTTTCACAGGAGCTTGCCTTTCGGGTGCTCTCACCCACGTACAGGTAGCAGCAACCTGAGGCTGCACGGCAGCCGGCAGGGCTGCTTAGAGAGAGCACAGTCTCCATCCGTCGGCTCCCAGGTTGTTGGGTTGGTTTTTTTTTGTTTGTTTGTTTTTTTTCTAAAAAAACCTTACTGAATTTAGTTTAAGAATTCCTATAAGGTTTTTGATTTGAACTAATTGGTATACTCTGAGAATGTAAGTGGAAGAGGTGGAAAGGGAAGAATAAGGGAAAGAATTCTTACACTGAAGCGTAGACCCAGCTTGGCTGTGTTTTTATCAGCTGACTAGTTCTGTTCCTGATGTAGGATGTTCCTGATAGGGATGGTAGGATGGAGGCTAGTTGTTTAAGTGTGTAATAAAATCTTACCTGATTGCTTTATTGGACTGAAATTTTGCTTTGTTCCATGTAGAAATTCTAGATTTAAGGTTAAATATAAATTCTACAAAACATGCTGTACTACCCATATCTCATTATGTTCCAGTATGAACAAAATTAAGTTCAAGTAGTTGTCTTTATATTCGTTTTGCTCATCATTGTTTTCCACATTTGAGTTTGGGGTGTAATTAAAGTCTTAATGGAAAACATTATTTTATGTATAGCTTGTCACTTATGAATGTGTGTGTGTTTTGCTCACTTAATCTAGCTTGCACTTTAGTCTATTTGTGAATGCTGTCTTCTTGAAAATGCCAAGTTGCTTGTTTCCATAAAACTTTAAGTGAATACAGATTTTCAGGTATCATTACTGTTTAACTGACTATGATACACATACTTGTGTGCTGCTGTAAATTAAATAAGTGGTATTACCCTGCATATGTATAATAAATACCTGAATAGAGAAGACTTTCAGAAAACATAAGGTTCTCTGAAGATCATGATCTCACTGCCTATAATGAAAAGATTGCATTGATGGCTTTTTTAATAAGTATGTGTTGCTGCTTCTTCAAATTGTTATAACAGTAAGGAACACATTGGATTACCATAAATAGGATAAGGACTACGTTGAAGTTATACCTTCAAACACAATCTCCAGACGAATGTATAAAGCGACTTTAATAAGTGCCACATTCACTTTAAAATACAAATCAGAGAAACAAGAAGAAAAATGAGATGCATCATCTGATTTAAACTATATGTTGTTCCTAAATAAAAAACGGCCCCTTATTTCAAGACAACACTAGACAAAGCTGGGAACTCCTGCCTGAAAGGGGAAATTTCACAGTAAACTTTTGGGGTTATTTTGAAGTCTAGAGTCAATGGAATAAGTAAATTTTCTTTCATTCTACCCACGTATTATATTAAAAATAAAATAAAATAATTTTGAGCCAGAAAAATGCATCTGTATCTTTTAAAATATTGGCATAGAGTAACAATAGTAAACATTACTGTATCATGAATATCTTGTCAGCATTCAGGACAAATTCTGCTCCAAGAAGCTGAAAGATTCTCCTTGACATTCATGGCTGTTATTTTGGAACAGTAATATTATACCAGAAGGGAAAATGCTTTGCTTCGAATCAGTGTCAAGTTTTGCAACCAAATTCAAAACTATGTTATGACTGGAATTTTCTTTCTCTTAGTTATTTTCCTGACACTTGGAATATCAGTAGCTGATACATCAAGGATATGAATTCTTCACTGAAGTTCAGATCTGATTTCTATAACCATACCATCTGTTACAGTTAAGCTACATACCTGTTGTGGTTCCTAACAACAGGAAAATGTCCCTGAAACCAAGCAGAAGATTGACTAATTACTAGTTACTAATTGACTAAGACTAATTATATTTCTATAAAGTTGAATGACACTCTAGTGTTTCTACAAGTTGTGTGTATATATATAATATACATATGTTTGAGATATATACATATATAATATATATGTTAATAAATGTATGGTAACATTTGAAAATGAGACATTCCTAAAGGTTTAATTAAATACAGTATCTTAGGAAAATAAGAAGGAAATAAAGCAAGAATGATGACACATTCACAGAGGACAAGATACAGGAGGCAGTCCTGAAACAGAGATTCGGAAATGGAATTGTGGTTGCTTAAACTTACTATTATATTGTACAGCATTTGCCATACCAGGTCAGAAAAAAATTACATCTAGTTCAGTGCCTTAGTTTTGACATCACTCTGTAGCAGGCATGGAAGAGACAATGGGCAATCATATGAATATATTTTTCAGATATAGGAATACACTCCTTTAGCCAGCTGTTCTTGTCTTGAATCATTCTTTATGGTTTTCTTCTCCCATGAATTAGGAGAAATCTTTTGAGCCTATGGAAACTGAGGCAATCAGCGCAGAGCTCAACTATGAGCAAAGTGATAGCATATCTCCTGTTTTAAACTTATAGGCTGATATCTCAGTCCTTTAATTCCATTTAATTTTGTAACAAACGATAAACACTCATTCCTTACCTTTTTCTTGATATCCACGATTTTGCAGACTTCTCTTACATGCCTGAAGCTTAAAGGTCAGGTCTCACATGGAAGCATTTTTATGTCTTTGAGAATCCTTACTGCCCTTCTTTTCAAGGATTTCTTTTCAATTCAATTTCTTTTCAAGGATTATTATCCTTTTGGGGATATGAGGACCTCGACTAGTTTATTCTCACTTCCTTTCTTGATCATTCTTAAACATTTTGTTTTTATTTTTCACTCTTTAGGGGTTTTTGTACTCTTTAGTTAATATTTTCATAGAAGCCTTCATTATTATTGCATAATCTTCGTCTAAGTACTAAGGTTAACAATTGGTAGTTATTAACTACCAGCAGTGACTATTCTTCAGTTTACATGAAAATAAATCAGGATTGTCTTCTCCAGTATGCATTATTTTATTATTTTCACAATATGTTTAACTATCATACTGCCAACTGTTATCACATTACTCTTCTGCACCTTTTGATGCTTTTTTCAGCGTTCTGACTACTCACTTAATAAAAAAAAAATATTGTTCATTTAAGCTTTGAATATGGGCTTCAAAAATTAAAAATAAAAATAAACTGGGGCTTTTCCATTCAGTGTTTTAACTCAGCCATTGGCAAATTTTCCAAGTGGTCACTAAAGAAACATGGCATATCGTATCCCAGTTCCTAGAAGATAATAATCTACAAAATACTAATCCTCTCCCCCATGGACTACCCTTGAAAGTATAAAATAGTTAACAAAATAACTGGAGAATAGTAAGTTATTCTCCATATTTTAAAGGAAATAGCAGACAAGACCAGCCCATCTTATTGAGTATTTTCTCTCTTGTACTGTTGAAGAGACTATGTTTCAGAGAGTTCTGTAGCAGGCATATTCACAACATCCCTTTCGCAGAGTATATTTCTTTTTGTATTTGTCACACCTTATAGCTCAAAACCAAGAAGCTTCAATCCTTCATACTTCAAGTCATTGCCATCACTCCTCAGGGCACCAGGTAATCTTTAACTGACCAGAGCACAAAGACAAGTTTTAAGAAGGCAGATTAGTCCATCATTTTCCACCATGGGTATGTTGCATCTTTCTCTGATGTATGTGGCCCTGGCCAGTGTTAAAGACAGAGTGCTGAACTAGTCACAAATCTGTCCCAGCACGGTGGTTCCTGTAAGATGGAAGATGATCCAGTGTGTGCACAGCATTTCCTCTCTATACTGTGTGAGAATTTAATTCCAGCTGAAAATACACGGTAATGCATATCAAAAAGCCAATTGACTGTACTTGAAAGTCATTTCATGCCTTATACAGATTTATAATACTGGTTTTCATACCCTTGATGCAAGCTTTGCAAGTATTCATTAATAATTTTTTTTCTGGAGGTGAAGTTTGTTGTTTCTTTTCACACAACTTCATTACAAGAAAAAGCTTCACAATTATTATTATAAGTAGTTTACTTGTCTGTGTAGAATGACAAAGACAACCACAGATTGGAAATGCAGATTGCTGTCACTCTTTCTTTAATAGTGCCAATCTAATAACTGAAAATAAAAATTGCTCTTCATCTATAAAATTTTTTCAACAAGCAAATAAAAATTGAGACAGTTCAGTTTCCTACTCCATCTTGAGTAAACCTGCACTCTGTGTCCAGTAGATCATTTACCACCTGCTTGCCAACCAAAATTGTGGATGATATCTTTCTAACTCATAGAGGTGGTGTGATAGATATACACTAAACCACTAGCCATGCTACTGATTCTCTGATTAAAAATCTGAGATCAGTAATCACTCTAATCCAGCATGATTTTCTCAACTTTATTTAAACTGCTTCAGAAGAAATATTGATCCATTGGAAAAGTCAGATATATATTGATGGCTTACATGTTTTTGGGGCTGTGCTATGAATCAGATTCGAAGTATTTGAAATGCTCTTGGCTCCTCTGTTGACTTTTAAAGTTGCTTCATATTCATAGTCTTACAGAGTTAAGTCCAGAAAAAACACTTCATCTAACTTTCTGTAAATCTTATATCAAGATACTTCTTCAGGAAATACTTTAAATTTTGTCCAACTATAGGAGAACTCATGGCTTGACTAGCACACGTTTTCTGAAAAGACTCCAGTTTGAATTTTAAGCTACCAGGAAATAATAAATTTTGTTCTATGGAATGGATGTGAATTACAGGAACTCAAGGAAGGACTTTTTTTAATATGTTGGGGGGTTTTGTACACAGTGTGTCAACACTTCAACTGGGTGCACTGCAATTTTTGTGGGAGGAAAAGGAAGGTTGACATAGGTACCATTACATTAAAATGAGATCAATGAATATTAAAGGAACCATGCAAGATGTAGTCTCAGCTTTAAATGGCAACATGTCTACATTCAAAACCTCACAAGATACTTAGGATTATATTTGTAAGGAATACAGATTTTTAAAAAGTAATTATGAACTTTTTTTGATAATTCTTCATAACTGTTCAGTGTATGTTTTGGCTTACCCTCTTGGATAAATATATACTGTGACTACCTAAGTTTGTGTGTCAATATACAAATATATCTATGTATATACACACGTATATGAGTGTATGCATATGTATGGATATGTATACACACTCATGCATATATTCATAGCATATTTAAAATATGCATTTATGGATATTCATAATAGCATACTTAGGCATATAAGGAGGCTCACAGACCCCAGCAGCCAGCGTGACTAGCTCTGTAAAACTATCATGAAGTGTAATTTCATTTCTGTGCTCTTTTCAAGGGCTCCAGCTCTTCATGACACTTTCTGAAGTCAAGTGTATAGTACTATCTGTTCATCACTGTGACAAAGCATTTTTTGTCTTCTGCAAATTGAAATTCATTACATTAGTGCTGATGTTCTCTCAGCAGGTGGTCGATGTCAATTATTTTTTGCTTCTCTGTAATGAAAGCTGCTACATATTCATTTCAATTCTGTTACAGAGCTCTGAAGTTCTGACAAGCTGTGAGCAGTTCTTCAATCAGGTAAACTTCTGAACAGCTTCATACTAGTTGGAATCATCATGTCCTGACTAACCTGGATTTCTCACAACTTGTCTCTATGTTTGCCTCATACACAGTGGCTAGGTTGTCCTTTTCTTTCTCAGTTTTTAGAACTTGTTGAAGAAGACAGACATCCAAGCCTCCCTTTTATATTTGCAACAGCTGTTTTCAAACATTGGATAAACACATTTTACTTTAACAGGTACATGCACAAGATAATTCACACTGATCTGAGACTTGGACCATGTCCACATGAGACACCTACCTTGCCCTTGTCCCAGAATGAATCCTCTAGGCAGTCCAAGATAAATTCTCTTCTTCTGGGAATAATAACCCTGCTCTCAAAGCCAGTGTCCTGGCTGCCCATAACAATCAGGTGAACACAAAACAACTCAGTTTAAATCTTGAATAAAGTTTTTCTTAATCATACGTTTCCAGATGAAAAAAATCTCTTTCAACTCTTCCCTCTGATGTGGTGATCGCATTCCCAATTTCACTTCCAGGAATTTGCCATAATATTGATGTATGTTTACACACATATATACTTATCTCTAGATCTGAATCAAGTCAAACTGTTTTACATTGTTTAGGTATTCAAAAAATTTTCTAAACATATGAATGTTTTCTTCTTCTAAGTCTTTTTTTATCTTATAACTTGTTAGAGGGACAATAACTCATTGTGGCCTCGTATTACACTGGCAACTAAATCTCTTGGGAAAGATCAGAGTCATGTCCATATAAGTCCCTCTTGGTGCCTACCTGAGCATTGCCTGTGCTCAAGATATTGAAACACAAGGCACAAAGAGAAAAGGGCTGAAAAGATTCATGTTCTTCTAGGTAATAAGTCATCAGAATTAATTTTTATAATAGGAAGCAGAAAGAGTGTAGTGGCTGTGGAGCTCTTACTGTTTAGAAGAATTGATTATTCAGTCTACATTAGGTAGGTAGCATCCTTCTCCAGTGTTGGACCACCCTGACTGTAAATAAGGGTTTTCATATGTTTAAATGGAATTTCCTATGTTTCAGTTTGTGGCTATTGCCTCTTGTCCTGTCACTAGGCATGACTGAGAAGCGTCTGGCTCTATCCTCTTTACTCCTCCCATCAGGTAGTTATGATCCTCCTGAGCCTCTCTTCTCCAGGCTGAGTAGTCCCAGCTCTTTCTACAGCTTCTTGTATATGAGACGCTCCAGTCCCTGTATCGCTTCACTGGGCTCACTCCAGCATGTCCGGGTCTCTCTTTTAGTGGGGAGCCCCACACTGGACCCAGCACTCCAGCTATGTCTGACCAGTGCTGAGATGAAGAATCGCCTTTCTCAACCTGCTGTTGCTGTTCTGCCTAATGCAGCCCAGGATACCATTTACCTTTTTTGCTGCAAGGGCACACTGTTGGCTCCTGTCCAGCTTGGTGTCCACTGGGACACCAAGGGACTTCCCTGCCTAGCTGCTTTCCAGATGCGGCATATATTCGGACCTGGTATTATTCCTCCCCATTGTCAGGACTTTGCACTTCCCTTTGTTGAGCTTCATGAAGCCCTTGTTGGTCCATGTCTCCAGCCTGTTGAGATCCCCCTGAGTAGCAGCACACCACCTGGATGTATCAGCCATTCTTCCAAGATTTGTATCCTCTATAAACACACTGAGGGTATCCTGTGTCCCATCAACCAGATCATTAATGGTAACATTGAACAGTATAGGTGCAAGTGTATTTTCCTGAGGGGATACCCATGTGATGTGGTAGAACCAACATTCATTGCCTATGAAAAAAATAATATTTGGATTTTTTTATTATGAAAAGTCCGTCTTCATCTTGTTTATCAGCTTCAAATACTTCCACAAGGTTTTTTGAGTTGCCTTTTTCATTTCTGCCATTTCTGCATGGATGAAAAATACGACTGTCCAAGAATTACAAAGTAGTCATTTTTGTAGCTAGTTATCATAATATTGATCTTAATCAATGAAAATGTTAATAATATTATTAATGGTTTTTGTGTTGGACTTTGTTTTGAGCTTCTAAGATTTATATTTTCTGTATTTCAAGGTTTTACCCAACACTATAAAAATTAGAAAGATAACTTTGAAAATAAAGCTCAGATTCTCATAGTTTCTATTCTCTGTTTGCATGTGGGTTTTTTTTAAGAAATAAATTGAGAAAAAAAAAACAACCTCTTGTAAAATTACAGTTATTGACATTGCCGGAAAAAGTAAAATCAATTATTTCTGTTCACCATTGATTTTATATAGGATTTCTTTTAGCTCTCTGGTTCTAGACAGCACTGATTTATCTTAGGATTTATTTTCTTCTTTTCTTTCTTCCCCTTTAACTCAACAGCATGCAATGGGTAGTGAGTTTTCACTAAATGGTCTACTAAAAGGTACATTGTTGTCAAATAATAAAGAGATAAGTTATTATAGTTTGTGTTAGTCTTCCTTTTCAGAGCTCAGTGGTCATCCTATTTTGGATTCAGAATGCTTTTAGATTTACTTTGCTCGGTTCTGCAACGTGCTGTAGGCATTTTGAGTAAGTGATGGGTTCCCTGAGGACCCAGGAGGGAGCATTTAGCATTTATTGGATTGGCTGTATTTTCCCACCATTTATACATGTACATTAGTGCTGTTCTCCTGTATCTTTCAAAGTGCAATGGGCCAATTTAACTTTTCATGTATCATTGTGTTGAGTGACTGTATATTTGTGAGCCTTCTTTGCACTAAGACACTTTTTCTCACAATCCTCTTTCTTGTTTTATCGTTGTCTGTGCTGTCATTTAGAAAGCAAATATACATACCCAGAGGCCAAAGTTCAATGATGTTTTGGTACTGGAACTTCTTTATGCTACTTGCTAGAACTCTTTCAGTAGACTAAAACTTGGCTGCTATCTTCTTGAATGCACTTGGAAATATTTCTCTGTCACAGCTGACAATATGCTAGACAATAAGGTAATAATGAGGGAAAGCATAACAGAAATAAAAGGAAATATGTATATCTGTAAATACTGCTAATTCAGCATGAGCAAAAGGGTTTAGAACCAAGCTTCGAGTAAGCACTGCTCCTTGTGATGCCCTCATGAGTCTTGTTTTACAAAAACTGTTGTTTCATTTGCATGTATTATCCAAGTACACAATATTTTGCTGTTGTGCTGTATTTATGAGTTATGGCCAGGTGGGATCCAACTGCTTAAGGTAGCAAATGAAACTAGGAAATTACCACTGTAAGGCTTCACATATATTTGTTAACTCTACATTTGCAAATATACTTAAATTAGCATATAGGCAATCAGTATTTAGGCTATCTATTGACATCTAAAAGAAGAGACACTTGGATAATCATAGAATCATAGA
Organism: Thinocorus orbignyianus; assembly: GCA_013400375.1. NCBI lineage: Eukaryota > Metazoa > Chordata > Aves > Ciconiiformes > Thinocoridae > Thinocorus > Thinocorus orbignyianus. The sequence goes on along the minus strand of VXBW01001623.1, from coordinate 128,228 downwards.
ATGGTTAGAGTTGGAAGGGACCTTAAAGATCATCGAGTTCCAACCCCTCTGACATGGACAGGGACACCTCCCACTAGAGCAGGTTGCTCAATGCCCCATCCAGCCTGGCCTTTAGCACTTCCAGGGATGGGGCATCCACAGCTTCTCTGGGCAACCTTTTCCAGTGCCTCACCACCCTCACAGGAAAGAATTTCTTCCTAATATCTAATCTAAATCTCCCTTTTTCCAATTTAAAACCATTGCCCCTTGTCCTGTCACTACGCTTCCTGACAAAGAATCCCTCTCCAGCTCTCCTGTAGCTCCCTTCAGATACTGAAAGGCTGCTCTCAGGTGTCCCTGGAGCCTTCTCTTCTCCAGACTGAACAACGCCAGCTCTCTCAGCCATCTAAGAGATAATCTTCCTTCTTCAAAAAAGAGGACATTCATGGTAATCAAGTCCAATTGTTTTAGACTCTGGGGTATCACACCTTTTCTAGTTGGTAATTCTCCACCTGAGTTTTATCATCTACCTGCCATATTAGAGGACTAGACCAAAGTCACCTTTCTGTCTTCCTGGCTATTTGCACCCATTTATTTTTGTGCCAGTCTGATCTTTTAGATTAAAGAGCAGCTTTCGCTTCCTTCTCTTTGCTCTTCCATTTCTCTCACCCTCTCTCCTTCCCACTCCCTGCCAGAAGGAAATGTTACAAGACAGCTTTCCCAATTGGTTTTGTAGCCCAAACTAGACACACATTAGTCTTCTATCCATCTTCTATCCTTCTTTCATTTAATAGTGTTTTCTATTTCTTTAATAACCCTACAAGTCCTCCTCTGTACTGTGCCAATGGCTCTGAGCATGGGTAACATTCAGACAGTGAAGTACAGACACTGTAATATCATTACTAATATAAATTTTTATATATTTAAGTTCTTAAAAGTCCTGTAGACTAGCAGGAAAATGACTTGAGTGAAAAACTGGAGCAGGCATCAGAAGTGATTCTTTTTAAGAAAGAGAAAATCTCATAGTGGATGTCTGCATAAGGTGCCCATGGGAGGAAGTCCCTCTTAAGCTTATTCATCAGGGCAATATTTTCAATAGCATATAAGTGATTTATTAGACTACTTCCCATTATAAACAGGATTTTAGAACTTGGCTGCCATTTTCTAGTTGGACACTATACTCTTAAGAATAAGATTAATAAGATTATTTAAGTGCTTAATGATTTTTGTATTCAAAAAATGCAAAACTTATAAGGGATTAAGCTAGTTTGAAAAATTCTTCATGTTTGTCAATTGAGAATATTCCTGTCTTTTCCTCTGGCCTGCAACCAAACATAAAACCCCAAAGTGCCTAGTCTTCCTAAGCCTAAGTAAAATAAATACAAATCTTTTTGAGACACTTCTCAAATTAAAATTAAATTATATCCAACAATTCTGGGTTTTTTTTTGTTTGTTTTTTTTTTTTTTTTTTAAACAGGTGACCAGTGGAAGAGTATCACCCAAGAATAGATTGAAAAAGGGGGATGTTAACTGAAATCTTAGATCTTCATTTTGTGGGAAGATTTCTCTTCTAAATAGGCTTTCAGTTTGGTGATTGTAATCCTTCACAATAACTTTGAAGAGATGAAAGGATAAGCACTGATATGTACTTCCTAAATTTCTTCTTGATATTTCATTACATTAGTACAATAAATATTTAGCTTTGTTTTTCTCACATAATTTCTGTCCTAAAAATATGCAAACCGTATTATGTGAAAAGTTTACTATCAAAATTTTAAGCTAATACAGATCACAGCAAGTATCATCTATTTCTCAAACAGTGAGGAAGAATGGAAGGAAGAAGCCTTCATGCTTCTGAGATACTTTTTAGAACAGTTCAGCCAAGTCAACATGTGTCTCACGCAATGTTGTCAAGATCAATAAGACTTCCTACATGATAACTTGCTGGAGTTACTTTGGATAAATTATTCACCAGAACTTCAGAGGTTTTATGACATTTTAAGACAATGATTCAACAAATCTCAAAGGCATGGCAATTCAGTCTATTGATCCAAAGCTTGGAGATTTAACTAATTATACCCAAATGTCGCAGGTCGATGAAGTTTTCAAAGCTAGCCTAAAAAGTTAGGAGGATTAATTCATGTGATCTATAGTATTCCCTCTTTAGGGTCAAATTTGAAACACTGTGGAAATGCTTTTTACAGCAATGGCAGCACTTTTGCCTCCTGCTAAAAGTGGAACGTGTATAAAGCCTGAAGAGAAAAAATATGTATATTAGGAGAATTAAGCAAATTTCCTGGAACTTCAGTCCCCTCTCATGTATTCAGAAATTTATTTTATTATCATATTGCCCTCCAGATATCATTTAATTTAAAATAATTCAGCTGTAATTTCAACCTTTTTACTTCTTTAATTCTTTCTACTTTGGGAGTATATCCTTTTGTGAACTTCAAATTCTAAGCATGTATATCTGCATTTAGAAAAATCTACATAGTCTGGATATATTTAATGGAAAAAAACATTTAATTTTACTTTTCAACTTCACATGTGAAAATGAAACCTAGTTTTGGCATAGTTAGAGGCAGGAAACCATAGCACAGAGCATTTACAAAGTGCTGTAAATAAACCCAAAATGACTTTACAAGCTTTTTTTTTTACATTTCTGAGCAAATAGCTTCATTCAGCTTTATTAGTATTTTCGAGAGTCCTACATCTTTTAAAAATACATTCTTAGCTGTCAAAGGCATCATCTTTTGCATTATACAATACAGCTATGCTGAAAATACCTTGCTGAAAGAGAGCCTTTAATAAATGTTTCTTTGAAATCTAATGTGAACAATGACAAAGCATAAAGCTACTTTTCTTTTTTTCCTAAAGTGAGAATTGATCAGCTGTTCTGCCATTATCTACCCTTGGGAGACATCCATATTGCTGAAATTTGTGAAAAATGGATGAAGAATGAAATAATTTGTAAATAAAACTTTCTTTTTGGTTAACGAAAAGAGAGAAGGGAAAGAGAGGAGAATAAACATGTTTTATGTTTCTGTTTTGTTCTGTGTGCACCAATTACAGGCAAATTTAGCTACTGGTGGCCAGAAACCCTAAGGATCTTGTGATGTGTGTTCTTGTTTGTCTCTAATCCTATATTCAACATTGTACTGAGGTCTGTTAAACATTGATAAGCTTTTTTTGCGCTGTAGGTCCTCTGAGACCATTGTGCCTAAATGCTGTAAAGACCTGGATTAGGTTTGTGCATTGTTAAGGTGGTTTAGATACATCTTAGCACTCAGTTTATTCTTTCCAAGGGAGAAGTCAGCCTGACTGTTTATTAATGCTGGCATCGTTGTAATGATTAGCTGGCTAGAATCTTAAAAATTTAAGTAATTCAGTGTAATTTTCTGATGCTCATTCTTCGCTATGTCAAAGGAATTGTGTCAGCCTTTAAATATGGTAAATTTCCAAAAAATCACAGAATTGCACATTCTGCATTTTTCATGTGCCAACCTTTGTAAAGAAGGCTTTATTTCTTTTCAACTCGTGTAATACACTAGTTCTGAAATATTGTTTGTCTTTTCTTTTCTCTGTTGTTCGTCAGCACAAGAGCCTTCTTTTTTGACTAAATATTTGTCCATTGCTGCATCTTTCTGATTTTTCTGTATGGAATAGAACTTAGTATACAGCCCTTTTGACATTTTTTTTTTTTTAATTTTTTTTCTAAGAGAGGCTTAAAAGACAAAAAACTAGCAACATTAACACACTCTTAATTTTTCGGTGCCATTTTCTGAGGTCTTGTGTTTTTCGTGAGATTGGTCCATACAACTTTTATATATACAGAAACGGTACCTGCTTATCTGAGTGCTGATGCAAATCATCAAAGGATAGGGACACATATACCATTCTGTGGGTACAAAACAGTCATATGGGATTCACTTAGTGAGCTTAAGGAAAGCAAAATCGTGATAAACATTAAATGCTTATCTTTCATTTTGTGTTTTGAAAACAGATTCTACTCATCTCATTTGAAATTTTATTCCATACTAGTTTACTTAAAGTGTATAAAGGTGTAAAGAACTTCTGTAAACTCTCTAGAGAAAAAATAATCTTATCCAATAGAAATGATATTTTTAGTTTCTTGGACTTAGAAATGGTAAGATGCTTGTTAATGCTTGGAATAAGGTAGTGACTGCTGTCAATGGCAATTGCTGATTTTTGGTTTGTCTTGGAAGCCTGAATTATAGAAAGACTATAAAATATTGCATTTAGAACTGATTTTTCTTTAATAAAAATAAATAAAATAAAATAATGACATAAAATAACATAGAAGAGTTCTTAACTTGATTTGCATAATTTTACAAAATAATTTTATTATTTTAGCGATTTTTCAAGAAACCCTGAAAATCTTGACATTCTAAATTTTAACATAAAACAACCTGAGAAGATATTTCAGTATATAAAATTAAATGCTTCATTCTTAACTATCTCAATAAAATTATGTTGGTTGTTGTTATTTTTAGAATTTTTAATATTTTATTTTTATTTGGTGATTCTAGAAGTTCCCAAATAGGATTATGTGAATTGCTTATGTCATTCTCTGGAGGATTCTCTGTTTTCTTAGTGCGATAACTAAATAGGCCAGACTACTGAAACAGAACAAAACAGAACAGAATGCAGTATATCAACTGGTTGTTGCAAAAATATATGGACCGAGCACAGAGGATTAAGGGAGTTAAGCTTCAGACTGCTATTAAAGTGAATGTGTAATAGTACTCTTTTTTACCCCTCTTTTTCTCTGTCCCTTTCTAGTACTTTTTAATTTGTCATCATTTTCCAACAGGTAACATAACTTCCTTTTGTTCTATTAGGAGGATATATATATTTAAAAAGCTAACCTAATTTATTATTTTTATTAGAATTCCTCAGGTAAACACTCTCAAAATACTCTGCCAATTGTGTTGAATCATTCACTGGTTTGAGCTGTGCTTGGCTGTAGATATTTTTATGTTGCTCTTCCAGAAGCCGGAACTTCTGGTTGTGCAGGCTTTTTTCCCAACTTGAATGCACAGAGTATTCATCTCCAAAACCAGCAGCTGTTGTTTATCTTTATCCTTCAGTATCCGAATTTTAAAGCTATTCTACTAAATACTCAAGGAGCTTATCCAATATGTCTTTACTCACTCTTCACTTAGTTGTGCTTGTGTGTAGATGACGCCTGGATCTCTAGAAGCAGCTTAGTCTAGAGAGACCGTTCTCTGTATCTCAGGATCACACTTGTTCAAGGCCATTTCCCTAACAAGATAAAGATATTTGTTGACATCTCTAAGTGGCTTACTACCAAGTGGGATGTTAGCCTGATTATCCTTTACTGTTTAACAGAATTACATCAACTCTCTTCAGAGCATGAGTTTTCCTAAAATTTTTCTGTTTGCATCCTTAACCCTTAATAGTATACAAAACCTTTGCAATCAGCTACTATGAATATTTTCTAATGCCTATTTTTTCTCTTTTGAGTCTTTCCTCTCAGGATCAGAGAAATAAATACCGTTGTTTTTTTTTTTTCTTTTTTTTTTTATGTACGTGAGATTACAGTAATAATTACAGCTTATTTTATAAAGTCTAAATTTATTCTGTTGGGAATTTATTAAGGTCAGTACTTCAAAGCATCAGAAGTAGATAAAGGACTGTACTTTTGCTTTGGAAATATTTGCTTGAAAGATACAGAAAATTATGGCAGGCTATAAATCCAAGCGAAACGAAACCAAACGAAACAAAACCCTAGACCAAAAAGGTTTGTGTTCCCAATTTCTTAGCTATCAACAGCAGACTAAGGCAACAAACCAACATGAAGGAAAATTCCAGAAACAGCCTACTGACTTTCTTCTGGGTGGTAAAATTCCCCTCTGTTTTTCAGTGTTCGGTTTCTGTGTTAAGTCAAAATAATAAGTTTTCTCGATCATTGTATGTTTTTAAAGTCCTCTGCATGTTTCAGCAAACATTCCCAGCAGCCTGATGAAGTAATCATGAAGGTGTAATTTTTTTTTATTTTTTTTTTTTGGCACAGTATAGTTAAGCCCAGAGCAAGTTAATTGCTTGCAAAGTGAAATACCAGAAGAGAGTTGCGCAGCTCCTATATTCTGAGGTTACATACACATTCACATACTTTAAACACTTGTGCTGGTAGCTGAGCTAGAAAGTTAGCAAATGCCTAGTGACTGTGGTTTCTTTTTCCTCTGGGTATCTGGATACATCTGGCCACAGAATCACTTTTTTTTTTCCTTTTCTGTTTTTTTTCTTCTCCAAAATGGGATGTATCGGACTTAAATCTAGGAGAATAAAACAGAAAGCAGAAATCTAACAACCAAATTCCCACACTCACACTCCATTACTTTATGGGTGTAATGCCTTGAAAGACTGTACCAGCTTTGGCTGATAAGAATTTCAGCTGAGGGACTTGATAAAATATGAATTTTTATTTTGGGGATTGTTAGTTGGCAAGCTGCAAACTATTTAAGTTGTAAGTGTGTGGAGGCATGTCTAAAAGCACAGAGGAAGCAAAGATCAACCAAATCATTTCAGGGTGTATAATGAACTGCCCTGTCCTTGGCTATGCACTGTCTCTGAAGCTGAGTGCTGCAGATCTATTCAGTGAGGTATTACCATAGAAACGATACTTCATTCTTTTTAGCTTCCCCTTTCCACCATTTCACAGTGACATTCCTTTAAATACTTCTTTCTTTCTTTTTTTCTTTTTCCCCTTTTTTTTTTCTTTTTTTGAGTAGTTGTCAGTCTGGATCCCTATCTAATGTTGGCATGCATACCAAACCTATTACTCTTCCGTGGTCAGCACATGCTGAAGATCATAGGACAGATTTTTCACTGTGACTGCAGAAGAATCAGGCATTGGATCTAAAGTCACATCTCCTTCTCTTTGTTAATTGATTCAAATGTTAAAAATGCAGACAAGGTGGATGCTAATATGAGTGACTCTGCAGCCATGACACACAACCAACTCAGTGCCTTAAATATTGGAGGCCCAATGGGACATAAAAGCTTTAGCTCTGGAATGAGCTGTGTCAGTCAACTTGACAAGTACTCTTTGTTTTTATTATTTCCATGCACATTTTGACTGTGGTGCATTGCTGACTAAGACTTTAGCTCCACAAACAACTGAACTGTTGCAACAGCTCACTAACAGTGAAGTCATTGCTTCTCCTGTTATCACTGGTATCAGCCCCAAAGTGCTGATTTGTTTCTACTAGTTTGACACTACTGTTAAAATAAATTCCCACTCATAAAAACAGGAGGTAACAATAACTTGGGATTGCAACAAAAGGCGAGGCAAAGACCAGAAAACTGTTCTACACTCCCTTCAGTTGTAGCCCAGGGAAACGGAAGGTAGAGGGCAGGAGCCTACTTCTTTACCTGAGACAATGCTGTGGTTGTCTAGACCGATAATACAGAAGGATCTTTCCCAGCCTCATGACCAGCCTAAAAACAAACTGAAAAATAAATCTCTATTGTTCTATTGTGAGTACAGCAAATTATTACACCTATATATTTATTATGGTATGCATCGGAAAAGCATAAAGAGACTATATGCAACTGTGCAAACTGGTAGAATGTCCCTGAACCTTACTCTTTGTCTCTCCATTGCAAAAGTACCTGCAAAACAGGAGTGGGTATATTTTAGAGACAAGAAAGCACAAATTATACCTGAGAACCTTTGAATTACATAGTACATCTGGGGGCAACTTCCTGCACAGTGACTGAAATAAATGATTGTTTTGCATAAAGATTGTATACTCAGCAAAATAGCAGTTGTATTTTCCAAAATGCTTGGATTTAAATTATTGTGGTTGTGTTTATGTTTGAAGAAGGAAAAATGAAGATCTGGTTTGTTTGTGTTAAAGTGGTTTTATTACAATGCATTGCAAATAGACGTTGTTATGTTACTGACATTGTAAGTTGAGTTATGAGAAACTAGAGATATGGGCGACATGTTAGAATCTGATTGTTTATATCAGATTGCTTGAGTGGATGAACTTTTTAGGTGAAAAGTTCAGACTTTTGGCAAACATGAAGGAGGAACATAGTAGATCTTAAAAGAAAGGTAGAGAAGTTGTGGCTTTCTCTTCCTAGTAGCTAGCAGAAAACTTCACAGGAGAGGGAAAATGTTAGTACCTGTTCTCAATATATGTTAATGCACGTTCAAGGGAAGGAGTGTTACATTTATAATTTATTTTTTAACAGCCAAATATGGCTTGAAATTACTGTTATGCAAATTAAGTGTACTTTCCATAGCTTCTTGTTTACTTTTACACAGAAAAGTAAAAATATGTTTGTATAAAACCAAGTATGTTGGTGTATTATTTCTATCACAGAAATGCAAGTAAGAACATAGAGTCATATAATGGCATGATCATGTATTTTTACAGAAAGCTCTTTATAGTTTTTTGTGCTATTGTCTTTTTGGTCATCTGAGTTTCTAATGCCTGATTTCTCAATATATTACTCAGATATGTACTGTTAATTTTATGTAACATGAGTGGCAAAATGGTTTTGTATCAAATTTGGGATGCTTTAAATTCATGGGAGCTGTCTGAATCTAAAATGATTGAACATGCATTTACATCATTTATAAAAAGAGTTTCAGAAATTAGTTCTTTGAAAGTGTTCTGCTTTTTCTGTATAATAATACATCTTAAACTTTGGGAAACATTTATAGCTGCTAAGATCAATTTCTTGTTACGATCTGTTATTTGCGTTGAATACTTGTTATATAGGACGTAATTCTGCTGAACCAGACAGATTATTTATCGGATGTGAAGATAGGTACTACTCTGCAAAGGTGATAGAATCTTTTCCAATTGATTTTTAGCTCTACCAAGCAATTCCTTTTGTTAAATATGAAATATCTGAGGTTCCAGAATGCTATTATTTCTTGAAAGCAAATAATAATACAATTTCCACCCCTATTCAGAAACAGATCCTTCCCTCAGATACACACACCCATAACTACAATCGACATCAGTAGCAGCTGTGCACATGTAACTAAGGGCAGTAACTAAAGCCTGGCCTTAAAGCAAAATCATTTTCTGGTGCAAAAATTGCCAGTTACAGTTATTCAGTTTATACTGTAGATGAGCCATTCAGTTATCTTTCTTTCTTCAGTAGCATATCCTAAATTGTATATCTTCAGTAATTATTTGTCGTACATTATTCCATTGCATTGCCAAGTCACTTAATATGTATTTATATTAATCTACAAAAATCAGTCATATGTTCTAAGCAACTCTTGCTATTCTGAATATATATGAGACAATCCAAAAATGAAGCCTGTAGCCTAATAAATACAGTACTGACCTTGCCAGTAGCATATTTCAGACTTCACAGTGGTTCTGCAAAGCTTCAGGACTTTTCAGGCTTCATCAGGGCTTCTCTTGGACTGCCCAGGGCTGTTTTACATTGTTTAGCTATAAAAGCAATATTCTAATGACCAGATGGCTATTTCCTAATTTGTTTTACTTTTGCTGAGCTTTGTGTAACTGTGTAGTATAACCATAATTTTATATAGATAGTACTACCAAGTAATTATTCTGTGTAGAATGAACTATTTGTGGCCCTAGCACAATGATGTAGTGTAATGAAATAAAAGAATGGGAGTGAAGCAGAGCCCTTAAAAGTGGGGAAACAGCATGCAGTGTAGAGAGACTATAGGGACTGGTGGATAATAGAGGCGGCACGTGGTTATGCTAGAAGTCCCAGAGCTATAAACAACTCATCAGTGGTCAATTGCCTACTGATAAAGAAATACAGCCTTCAGAGCTGGTTAAAACCAGTTTTTAGAAGTAACAAGGAAAACCAAGAACAAGGATACAAGATATGAGCTTGACATATAGTAAATTAGGATATAGTTGAGACTTTCCAGACAACAAAATAATGCAGATCAAAAGAACAAATCCAGAACAAAACCAAAATCCAAACAAGGTGCAAAAAAAATGTGTTAGAAATGTGTACAATTAACACTAAAATGAGGAGTAAGAAGCTATCAACATCAACATGACGTTCCTCAGGGAAGGACATGGGATGCTGATGACACCTTAGAGTCCCCGACTCTGCAGGTGTTGGATCTATAAACGCAGTGGAAGGATGAGAATAAACCCACAGAAAGGGGTATAAACTGAGAAATCCCTATATAATAATCATAATCGTAATACTAATGAGACTTTACCCTGAAATCGTGTTCTTTTTTTTCCACCTGTCTCTTTCTTTTTTCTTTTATTTTTTTTCTTTGTGTAATTTCAATTACACAACCAACACATTCTTGACATTGCATAGAAGTTGGAAGTTTTGGTTTTGTTGTGTGGTTGTTTTTTTTTTTTTGTTTTTTTTTTTTTGCCAATGTAAAGATGTTGAGCATAACGAGTACACTTTAAGTTTCTGCAGAATACAGCCCCTGTGTTGAAGTACAAATCATGCCATCTGCTCATGCACTTGAGGAGTCTCCCTGACTCAGAGAGACTTCCAATGCAGAACAATTCTTCAACCTATTCAAGGGTGCATTCTCAACAAGTCAGTTTAACTAGCAAATTACAACATTTCATTTTTCAATGTCTAGAACAGGACCTTTTTTCTGAGGGAGAACATCCGTACTCTAAGTGCCTGCTCCCAAAGAGGAAATGGTAGACAATTGCAGAGTTCAGTATCTTTCTCTACCTTTTTTTCACATCTTGCTATAAAAAAATGATATTTGATAGTGGCTATTAAGATCTCAAGTTCATTCTTACACTTGATTACCTTGTTCTAGGCAGACTGAGGTTCAGATTTTCAAAAAATATTTAACATCTATAGCTGCTTGAATTTTTATTTATGTTTTTGAAGTTTGAATCTAATAAAATACTTTGTTTAATATTCAGTGTAACTTATGAAAATGTCCTAATAACTGTAACAAGAAAAACAAGATATTCTTGTGAAAGATTAGTTTACATATTCTGAAAATTTAGGTATTTGAAAGATCATGGGAAATAAGTTTCATTTTCCTGATTTAAGTAGAATCTCCCTAGTACTGTTAAATTTTACTGATGGAACAGAACAAGAAGGTGACTAGTTAAAGACATTTTCCTAGACTTTTGCTGAGAGAAGTAATGCCAAAAAGTCTGTCAGCCTTTATCTGCCCTCACCAATGAATTTGTCTTCACTACAATGTCTTTACATTGAATTAGGTCCTCATATCTATCATAACTTGGAAAAGTGGTATGGGTAGCTCTCTAGTCATACTGAAAACTTCAAATGGTGGCTTTTAATAGGACACTTACCTGCAGTATAAAGCAACATACCAACCACATATTTGAACCCTAGTTCTCATTTGTAGAGAAAGATGCCATTCACATGCTTTAGTGCTATAACAGGGGTGGGGTAGAGTGGGGACAAGAGAAATAAAGACGGTGGAAGTGCCTCCAGCACATGCAGCAAGGAGCACTGCAAGGTCCTAGCCGGAGCAGTGGAGAGAAAAGGGTACAAAAGCAAGCTTGTGGGAAGCTCCCTTCCCACTTGGGGGAAGGGGTTTCAGCAGGAGGAGGCAAGTCTTCAGAGCAGCATTCAAAGGGCGAAATAAAGCCTCCTGTGTCTTTTACTTAGTGTTTTATGAGGTAGCAGTAAGCACAAGCATAGTAATGATGCTTGTCAATCACTTTCTGTGATATTTTTTTCTGAGATCTGTATTAATCTTCATTGTTGTATTTTTGAGGTTTACCTGTCCTTTACTGATTTCCTAAATGTCAACATAATATTTCTGCTGGAGGTAACATTTTGCATCTCCAGTAGCCCGCATAAATGAAGATCATACATGGGTTTCTACCTTTCACAGACTGTAAGCTAAGAAGAATAACCCTCCCTTTATTTTCTCCTCTACTTCTCGAAGAAATAGGTGCTTGAGATTGAGCTTTTACAAAATGGAAATGAGACTCATAGAAAACACTAAATATTATCATAATCTCTCTCCTATTTGCATCTTTATCCATCCTCCTCAGTGTTTAAAGATGTTTTGTAATGAAAGAAAACAACATGTTAAATGTCAAGAGCTAAACAAGAACTGAAATACATTTTTGGGATGAGGAAAGTGACATAAAGTTGAAGAGAAGTTTTGCCATCAACATTATTCATAAGGATCATTTATTGATTAAACAATCTGTTGTACTCTCAGCATGTCATATCACATCAATCATATATGAATTTAAATCAAAAGACATATTCCAAAAAATAATAATTGCTGAGTTGCCACGTGTACCATCTGAATGCTAAATTTAAATTTATGCAGTATTTCAGCAGCTGCATGAGTTTATGGACATATGGGAATGTAGCTGGAATTTTTTTGGTAGTTTTCAAGATGGTCTTTCCTTTAATCTGTGAGAACAGGTACCATAACAGATTATGCAAACTTGTAACTGAAGCTGCAGCATGACTCCTAAAGGGATAACAAAAATTGGTAACAACACATCCTATGGTGGGAAGCTTCAGGCCCACAACTGAGTAAAGATATGAAACCACTTTCCTAGAGGGCCCTTTGCCTGCTTTCTTTGATTGATAGTCATACTCTCACATGTAGCTAGTTTTAAGGGGTGGAGGGGTAAGGGTAGAGTAAGCCCTAGGAAGGTCCCTGTGCATTATCCAGCATTATGTTTTTTACAAAGATTTTTAAAGTCCCCATTTTTGTGAAGAAAAAATATTTCTCTATTTGTTTACCCATCAAAGGCAGTGCAGTAGCTAATGCCCTACTTTGGTGAGTGCTTTAGGATGCTTTATGTCTATAAGACTGTACAAAAAACCAATTTTTTTTCCTTCTTCATAACAAGACTGAGGTTTTAGAGTTAGTATACACAGCTCTCATTTCAAAGTCTCAGCATCAGAATGAATTTCTGAGGTTCTTACTCTTATTTTGTATTCATTGTCTTTCTGGACTCCAATAATTCCTCAAGAAGCTATGAAGAGAAGAAGGGAATGAGGGAAGAAGGGAGGAGGGGAAGGAAAAAGAGGGGAAAGGTAGGAAGAAGAGGGAGGGGGAGAGAAGAGTGAGATAGGGAGACACAGATGTTATATTAGCAGCAAGATAGTAATAAAATGAAACAGTATTACTTCTATTTAGAGTGATATATCAGACCTTTGGTATAAAATAATTAAGCTGGTGCAATACTTTATTAAAGAGAACTATTTTGAAGAGATTTAGGTACTTTGGTATTTCCTTTATTTGCATTGCAACTGCTTACACATAATATACCAGCATTTTCCAACTGTCAATATTTTTAAGATACCTAAATGATAAAGCACCAGGTCCAGGCAAAACACAATACGTAAAGGTGAAGAGGCAAAGTGAAGTAACAGTGTAGTGGGTATTTTAATTAAAAACAGTGGATGAAGGTGATGGCTGACCCGAATAAATGAACTCTGAAAAGTTAATTCATTGAAATTAACAGGAACTTTCTATATAGTCATAAATACCCTACTTTATTGACCTTTTATTTTACATCAGCTTTTCCTCACTTCATTGAGAAGATCCTTAAATAAAACGTACTTCAACCCACTAAATGCATTTAAATGGATTACTGGTTCTGATTTCATTTTTTTGAGTGGTTTTGTCTTGTTTTGTTTTGTTTTATAGTGCTACTAGGCACATACAGAGCGAAATGTATTTGTTCCATCACCTAAGCCTGTTTTTATAGTAATTAAAAAAAAAATCTCCCAGCATGATAAATTTCTCAGGATCTCAAATAATTAGGACAATTGATCAAATGGTACATTCCTGACTCCACCGAGGTATATGGCAATTAAGAAAATTCTGCTGTTGTAAGGTAATTTCATACAGACAAAATGATAATATTACTGCATCTAATTATGCTGTAATTAGAATAATATTTAGCACTTACAAGATGTCTTCTACCTCAGGATCTCAAAAAGTTCTTTGGAAGAATTTGATTTGTATACAGCCTGTGGTGCATCTGCTGCTATCCATATTTTATAGACAGGGAAAATAAACCAGAGAAAGTTAAGATATGTGCAAAAACATATGCAGCAAGCCATTGAAAAAGGCTGATTGAAAGAATTAGAGCCAAAATGTTGTCTTTTACTTTCATTTCTTAATTTCTGATACATTCAAAGGACTAGGTTGCAACTTCGTCTGTTTGCCTCAGGCATTTGTCCTCAGAGATCTCTAAGTTACACACACAGGGTATGTTTGGCTTTAACCCACCTTATAGCTTCTTTGAACAGCTGAGTCCAAATTTGCACATCGCAATTTAAGTCTGCAGTCTCTTTCTAAGAGAGGCTGCAGCTCTCGGAAACGCTTTATCCATAACGCCCAGATGCCCAGATAGAAGGACTTTGAATTGTGAAATCAATGACAATGCTGAATGAAAAACTTCACTCTTGATAGTTGAAAAGTGATTAGGAACAAATACTTTACACAATTCTATGTTAGAATTTAATGTTGATGATTTATGTTTTCCAGTTTTAAAAACCAGCAACAATCACACTGAAAAATATACTTCAAATGTTTCAGTTAAATAATTTCTTTTCATCTCCTCTACTTATCTTGGTATTATTAACATCAATGTCTATGTAGCCATAAATCCCTACAGTGTCTTTCAGATATCGTATTTTAGTGCAAATCTACTCATTCCTTCTTGTAATATCATTTGATTCTCCTCTTAATAAAACAGCTATTTCAAAAGTTTTTCCATGTAAAATAGTAATTTTGGAAAATGAAGAATCTGTGAATCAATCCTGAATCTGTTTGACTAGGTGCTAGGAAAAGAACTTTAATCAGGCTGGAAGAAATTTAATTAATATTGCAGTCATCCACAAGATGCGTTAAATTGCTGACATATAGAACAATCAGGATGGAGGGGAATAAACAATAAATCAGTAGTTCACATTGTCTACACTTAAAATATTTTGTAGTTATTAAATCTTTCCATTTAAAAAGATATAGAAGAAATAGAGAAATAAGAATAAAATTAGTACGAAGAAGCAGATTAAATAAAGACTGGCAAGATGATATTATTCTACATGAGGAAGACGAAAGGCAAAATGAATGTTTTGTTCCTGTAATAATAAAACCAGAAAAAATAATAATTAAAATAAATACTTTTTAAAGCATTTTTCCCACAAAATGTGCAATTTGTTACCACTGTGTCTTATCAGGCATTTAGAAAACATCTTAACCATTGATATAGAATGCAAAACTATTTAGTGTTAAGAAATTACACCATCAATGTGTGAATGTGTAAAACAAGCTGTAGGGCATAAGTGAGACTGTCTCTGGTTTTGCAGATTTAAGAGGAAACTTTCCTCAATGTTACTCTGTGATCTGATTGTCTAATACAGAGAACGTTCCTCTGAAATGACTGAATCAGCAATGGGATGTTTATTGAAATATGATAAAGCAATTGCTCTTGATATTGTATGCATTTTCCACTGAAAATATTAAGGAATAATATTTCTACCCATCAAAATCGAACTCACAGAGGAGACATCAATATTGTGTGTGAGAATACTTAATGGTTTTCAGGATTGTATTGAAAATGCTCTACTAATGTCGGGGTAATAAAACATTTTATTTTGATTTAATGTGACTGTGAACTAACATTGTGTATAAATGAAACATATTAATTATTGAAAAATTCTTCAATATCCTGTACGGATAATGTTGTAGGTGAAGATCCAAACCAATCTTCAGCAATGACAAACAAAAGGCCTGGTCAAGTGAAGAAATTGTTTCACCAGAGAGCATATGTATCATTAATAAGTCATTCTGACTTTATGGGCTGGAGAGTCATGTTGTTAGTGAATGAAGTTCACTAAACTTTACAAAAGTTAAGATTTCACTCCTGCTTTAAAGGAGGTGCTTAAAACTGTGAATGCAGTGAAATTTATGCCACTATTCTTCTAGGTATCCTCTCTCTCACATCTCCTGGATTTATCTCTACATATGTCTAGACAGCTCTAGATATATCTAGATAGATTTAGATATATCCTCCATTGGTCTCTTACACTGGAAATATGTTTCAGGAGAATGATACTAAATTGCTGCTGCTTGGACACCTTCAAGGTGGCAAAAAAAAGCTTTGGAAATTCAAAGTAATTCCTTTTAGACTCCTCTAAAAACTTGAATGAAAATAAAGTTGTTAAAATAAAATAAATAAATAAATAAAGGAATGATTGGTTAATTGGAGATTATTAAAGTTAGATTAGGGTTTATTAAGGTTTCACTTCTCTGTAAGAAAGATCTCAAAGCTGTAACATGTCAGATTCTGCCAACCTGCTTGCTTGGAGGTGGGATGAGAAACAATATGTTGTGTAGAGCCACTGTCAAGCATTGCATGCTCTCTCCTACATATCTGTAGGATCTGGGGGAAAAAAAGAATCCTAGCTTTGCTGTGCTTTTTTACCATATGGGTTCAAAGTAAAGCGTTTGGGTTGTGTTTTATCTTGTGGAAGGATTCAGGATGTAGTTATTGGCCACTCTGAATGAGCCTTTGTCCCTAAAGTAGACATTCTTGCAAGGTACTTACAGTATAAGTATCGTGCAGAAAAATACCTCTCAGGCTTCTTTTACTGTCATCATTTCAAACCTGAGTTTCTTTCCAGCTGAACTGGAAACACATGCCAATTTTGTGATGTGAACAAACAAGGACAAGGAAAACCTGTCTAACATAATTTTACTTGACACCTAAATTGTAGTCATGTTTGGACTCAGGAAATAATGCAGCAGAGATTGAATGGGCCATTTTTCCTTTAATGCCAATGCATTCTCTATTGTCATTTTCTGTATGCTAAAAATAGAAAGGTTTTGTTCTTCACCCACTGAACTAATCATAAGTAACTAAGCTTAGTGCAAAATATAATAACTGGACACACTTTAAACTTAAAACTACCTTACTGGGTTGGAAAACAATCAGTGTTTATTTTTGTGTTAGATGGAGTGGCCACCCAAGTTTTGCTTTGTATAAATAGCCATCAACACAAAACCAAATGAATACCTTTTAACTATATATTCATTTGAAATAAATGTAAGTTTTCATTGAATCCAGTGTAAAATTGGATTTAAAGTTTTATGTAACTTTGATATTTTACGCACTTTTGAAAAGAAATATATTTTTTTATTGTTTTCCAAAAATTGTAATAATCATTGATTTATCAAAATGCGTGTTATCATTTTAATACATAGTTACATATCTAACCTGGTATAGAATACAGACATACATGTGAAGTGGAAAACACATAAGAAAACTTTTCAATACTTTTAGAGCTATTGTATATGGCAAATGGATTCACTTTCTAGAGCTATGAATTTTTTCTTCTCTTCCAATGGTCTACCTGACCATTTAGTCTAATGTTAAGCACTGCTGGCACACAAATTAGGGGTGTTAATTGTTGCTGCTTATATGACTGAAGAGTAAAGCATTGCTCTAAGAACCTTAAAGGACAGAAACATCCCTTTTTATCTGCCCTCCATATCTTTGGAAAACACCATCTCAATGGGCTCATCTAGCAAAATCTGACTCTAACTTTTTTGATACTGGTCCAAACTCTCCCCATTTCATCAGTTTTCCCTGTCTGAAAAGTGCTGACAAAAGCCCCTCATTCTGGCTGATTGGGAAATAAACAAAAAGATGTCAGTTCAGCCTATTTTTATTTCCATACTATTATTGAAGTTTGAGGGATTTTGAGAAATATGAAATTTTAGATGATTAGCTAAGCCTGCAGCTTTAATTAATCACAGCCTTAATCCACTCAAGCTTTTAAGGATGTGAAAGTGAGTTCACATCTATGCGTTTTAGAAAAGAAAACTGTCTAAGTAAGTTTAAGGTGAATTTCTAGAATTTCCCTTTACTTGTAGAAAATTATACAGAGTTGAAACTTGTACAAAATATAGGACTATGTCTATTTTACTCTGATTTTTAGTTGCTGGAAATTTCCTGATATTATAAAGTTAGATTAAAAAAATTGTCTAAATTACTCTGTTTCAAAGAACTAGAAATAGGAATGGAAACTACAAAATACTGCTCTGATGATATTTCATTGCCTTACAGTGCACCCACAAAGGGGCCTTGATTTAGTGTCTGATACTTATTCTTCAGGCGTATTATAGACTTTTTATCAAGGCTAGGGTGATGTCACCAGGTTGACCAGAGATATGATGAAATTCCTATTTACAAGAAAAATGGTTGTACCTTGTCTACCAAGAAAAAAAAAAAGCCTTGTCTTATACATCATTGTCAACCTTTTCTGCCATTGTTTATTCTTCTCTGTTTTCTGTGGACATTCTTCAGACGCTCCCAGTCCATAAATCATTTGTTTTTCTACTGCTTGAAGATACTAGGGCAACAGAGCAATATTTGAAATACTTTTATGCAATGTCTGTATGATATTTGCTTAGAAAACACAGAGATGCCTGTATTAATTAATATTTCTTT
Source organism: Thinocorus orbignyianus (assembly GCA_013400375.1). NCBI lineage: Eukaryota > Metazoa > Chordata > Aves > Ciconiiformes > Thinocoridae > Thinocorus > Thinocorus orbignyianus. The sequence goes on along the minus strand of VXBW01001623.1, from coordinate 109,782 downwards.
GTTACTGGAAGAATGTATACAAAACACAGTAAGTACATTGAATCCTATTTCAGAGGCTGTTGTGGTTTTGTTCACTTTAATCAAGTACAAGCCATGTTTGCCTTTGGATGACTTTTTGATAATTTGACTTTTAGTGTTTTTTCATAATGTGCAGATAAGTGATTGAAAAACATCATTATGTTTTGGAAAACTGTAAAATTTACTAGAGAAGGCAGAAGCATTTTTCAGGAAAAGGAGTTAAAGGAAGAAAAAGTGACTCACAGGGACTGGCTAGTTGACAGTGACAAAACAGGATGGACTTAGTGACCCAACAGGATGGACTACATGACTCATTTAAATCCTTTGAAGACCTTAGATTCTATAAAAGAAGAAAATGGCATAGGACAAAGAAAAGAAGCTTGTGTAGTTAATAAAAGTCATGGAAAAGGGAAAGATGATACAGGGGGCACAATATATAACAATGAATGATTGATCCTACAACACAAAGAATAAAGGTGTCTTGTTTTAAGATTGTTTGAGTTCCTTAATCTTTTGTAAACAGTCTTTTTGAAGAAAGCTTTGTAGGCAGTTGGCAAAGCACTTCCTCTGTGCAGGGGTATGAAGGTTTCTATCATCTCAGAGCAATTTTGTAGCCAGCAGTGAAATACGTAAAAGTTATCTGGGTTTGATTGTCTGGTAGGGAACAGATATTACAAGATACTTAGCCATCCAAAGGTTTAATAGATGCCTATTATATTATTCAAGAAAACCTTTCTATTCCTAACTCACTTCAAAATCTTGTGCAATTGTGGATATGCGTTCTCATCCTCTGAGCCATGAATCATGATCCATCCCTGCATACTTGGACAGTGCCACTGGAGATCAGTTTGCCCTGTTTTGATGGCACTTCAGTAACACAGAACAGGAACTGATGACATTTGTGGCAATGTCTTAATAATTTTGGGTCTAATATGTAGACCCAAAAAATGCTCAAAAACCTCTCCTTTGACTTTTATTCTATGAGCACTATGTGCACCAGGATGCTCTGCATGACTTAATAGCTATGGGGTACTACATACTTTTTAAATAGAAGTGCAGTTTCCTTCAGCAGCCTATGTTAAGCTTTTATGTTGCAGCATGAGCAGTGCCCCATACACACAGTTTTGGCTCTTTCCCAGCACAAATGTCTTTCTGTACAAGTGCCCTTGCATATAAATACTATATAAACATGGTGGATCATACACTGGTCTGTTTATTCCCATCATCAGCAGTTTGTTATTTGCTTAAGTCATAACAAAGATAGAGACCTGACTTATGTTTTCTTGCCTTCCCCTTTTATACCCCAAATATATCCACTCTTTCCGTACCCTCAATGAACTTTAATAACAGTTCATTAAAAGATTTTTTGTGTTGAAACTCGATCGACCAGTAAAGTCATTCAAAAGCAATAGGCACTGAAAGGAGATGCTTGGTTTTCATGCACATATCTAGTTTGTGTAATGCTTACTATGTTACTATGGGGAAATTACTTATATACATAAAGCAGAGCAGATCATGCTTACTTTCATGTATGTGGTAATGCTAAAAGCCCAATTCCCACTGCAATAATAGCAATCAAGCTGTTCAAATAAAGTTTCTTTAACAAGACTTGAACATCGTTTCCCTGGTGTGGATTGGCTTATAGAGAGCATGGGGTCGTAGTGCCTTTTGGAGTGAAAACCTTCTCTGTGGGAATTTTTCACCTAATTTTCTCATTAAGAATTAGATAAACCCGTTACTTTCACTGAAACAGAGTGCTCATATCACATTCTGAAAGTCCCTTGGTGTTTGGAGTGCCAGACTGTGCTTGTTCGGGGATGGATCAAGTCAGAGTGATGCAGACCTCTGTTTGCTTTCCAGGGCCACCGGGAGTTACTGCCTTTTGAATGCACAGAACATCTTCCTGAGCTGCTCAGTGTAGGCAAGGAGCATCATTTGTCTTTTAGCGTGGTGCAGTGTACCCTGCCAGCATGTCTGGCACCTCTGCTAGCCAAGGGAGAGGAGGGACAGCAGAGCGAGACACTTACTTTCCTTTTCCACCTTCGCCATTCTCTGCTTGAAAAGAGGGAGCAGCATGGCGACTTCTGGGGGAAGAAACATAATTCTCTCTGTTCCCAGTGCCACTCTACTTCCTCCTGTGTTACCTGTTGTAATCTGAGTTTGGTTCTCTCTCCCTGGAGAATTGTCACAACCTGTGACCGCACGGTGCACTATCCCAGGGGAATTTAATTTTGAAATCCCAACACTGACAAAGTACCTGATGCCGTGTTGTTATGTCGCCCTTTGTGTGAAAGGCTTGAGTTTTCTAGCTGCTTTTTTGTGGTTTCACCTCTCAGAGGTTGTTTTCTAAGCTTACGGAATTACATTTTCAGACAGAAACAGTATAAATGCTACAGAATTACATTTTCATACTGAAACATAGGTGCTTTCTGGGTTTTTTTTTGGTTTCTGCTAAAATAATAAACTTGTTCACATTAATGGTTAACCCGTGGTCATGTAATACCCTGAATAGATTTCCATACAGTAATTATATAACTACACAAAACAGGCTTTGAAATTACTGAAGTGGCATGCTGAAATTTTTAAGGTAAGGTGTCAGAGCTATCTGAGAAAACTTGAAGTATGTGTTTGCATTTCTATTTGTAGACGGTTATATTTTTAATGATATATTTATGGCTTTAAGTGAGTAATGTTTTATATACAGGAGAAATAGTTAATTTGCCTAGGTGACTCATGCATTAAACCTAACTTCACTGAATTTTTCTGCTGCATCTGTTTCCTGGGAAATTAAACTCTCTTGTTAAAATAAATTCAGATACTGAAGTGACATCTTACTGATGTCTGCAACAAAATTTGCACTTTGTTACTTCTTTCCTTGCTGTTATCAGAAACACATGGAAAATATTAAGATACAGTAGTGTAAATGCTTTACATTGACCTATTTAAAGGAAGAAAATCTGTTTAATATTACAGAAAACAGCCTACCAAAGTGTATTTCTGCTGAGTTGTTTATGACTCCCCTGCCTGTATTAGGCCAGATTGTGACTCCATTTGCCCAGCTAAATAGAGAAAGTATTGTATACATTATTTTTCAAGTAAAAAAGGCAAAATTCCTTGATCCTATTGTGTCATATCTTTGAATTTCATATTGATTTTCCCAGAGAACTACTTCTTCTGAGAAACTAAGGAAACTGAAATGCATAAAGCCTGGGGCCAGGCTGAGAATAATTGTGTGAGAAACCTTTTTGAAAGACAATTTCAGAAAGCAGCAATCACTGGGAGTGTAGCTGTGTACAAGCCATGATACAGGCTGCAGTAGGGGATCACTGGAGGTGTGTCTGACAAAAACAATTTTGCTAGGCAACATCTAAGTCATCTGGTTTTGATGAGATTACTTTAAGGCTCTGTCATAATCTGGAGTATTCTGGCCCTCTTGGTCAGTCTTACAGCTGAACCAGGCCAATGAAGGAAAAACATTTCTGAGACCATCTGCTTCCAGCTGGATTGTGTTATTTGGTCCATCCATGTCAACTGACTAATGTGTGTGACGTCTGAGAAAGATTGGGAAGTCTGAACTAATCTAAGACTGTTACATACAAGCTGCTAGTATTATACAGGATTTTATTGTCTGTAAGTGTTGTTCAGAGAAGAGGTGCTTTGCCAGAATATTAATTGGACAGAATGTTTGTTTGACCTACTGAAACTAAGGAGTCTTGAACTCTGTTTCTGTAGCTCAGGCACATGTTGCAATAGTTCAAAAGTTAAGTCTGAATCTTATATTCCTGTCACTTATTCACAATGTGAATGCATTGTATTCATTTCTATCTCCTTCAATTTGGTAAACAGATTGTAATGTATTAGAATATGTCTATATTTCAGGCAATAGAATCTTTAGCAGTTTTTCTTTTGCATGACACTTGTCCCCATCCTTTTCTTAATTATTTGATAGATTCCATAATTACAACTTACACTTTAACAGCCTCTCCATTTTCTAGCCTTAAACTTATGCCCTTGTATACATAGTTATTGCAGACACTGTCCAAAAGCATTACACAAAGGATGTATTATTTAATAGAACAAAGGTCAAAATGTTCATGATTCAATATGCCATAGGTCACTACATTTCGAAATGACTGCATATTTCCTAAATGATGCCTAGTTCTGAAATATATTTTAGGAACTGACAACACTTCAACTAGTTTGGGAAAACGCAAAGGCTTCAGAAATGCTTTGAATCATGAGTTATGGAGCTTAGGCGGTGTATATTTCTTTTGCTATGTCCTTGATGGAAAACTGGCTTTTCAGTTCCTCTATCACTGTTAAGCATTATTTTTACATTTAATATGGTCCACGGGGAGTTCTTCTGCAACACTCCCGGACCATATTTTTTATTTATGTTACAGTTCTTAATGACATTTTGATAGGTCTGAAATGAGTCAGAATTTTTTGTTATGCTCTATGTCTTTTCTTCTTTCAAATGGATAAATATAGTTGTCTGGCTGCTCTGATGTGATATATTTTCAAAATCTACAGTCATAATATTGGTGTGAGCTGCAGTCCCTTCTGTCCCTTTGCCAATACAGAATATAATGAACTGGGGTTTTTTGTTGTGTTTGTTAGTTTGTTCTCCGCATGGGCTACTAGTTTTGTTGGGCTTTTTTTTGCTAAGAACTGCATTTTTCAAAACCCTACATGGACTATGGCAGGGTCCTGAAGCACACACAAAAGGAAAAGTTTAATGTTTGGGGTTTTTTTCTATCAAAAAAAAAAAAAAAAACCAACCCTTTTTCAAGATGCACCAAGCAGTATTCCATCTTTCAGTCTTTGCAACGTTCTTCAAAAACTCATTTTCACTTTTTTTTTTTTTTTTAAATAGTCATTTAATAGTCAGACAGTTACGTTAGGCAAACATCAGAATTATGTTTTGACATGAAGTATATCTAGCTGATATGATGTGCTTCTTTTTAAATGTAATAAAAGCAACTCTGAAACACTGTAAAGTAATAAATATTGTAGCATAGCTTTCCAATGAATATTCTATGCCACTCAGGGGCATTAATGCTTTGTTGCTGCACACATTCAGATTAATTAGCCAGCTAAGCAGCATTCTCCTGTAACATGAACATAGTAAATTGGTAAAGAAAATCTAATTAACACATTAAATATGCAATATATTTTTAGGGTAATAAATATTTTTAAGATCATGTATTTTATCCTTTGCTACAGGTAAGGTTATGTTCCTGAGTTTCATGGATTAATCACTTTTTTCCTTTTTTATATCAAACATATTAGTTGTGACATTTTCATGGGCAGATTGTGTAAGATTTCATCCCATATAGGACGAAAAAGCTTTTTAAGTATATAAAGCTGTTTGCAGTATTAGAATTTTGATAGGTGACATTTATACAAATTTATGTGTTCATAAATACAAGTATATACATTTAGTATATGTGCATTTACATACTTACATGCTTATATACATGAATATGCATACATACACACATTTATAAAGATACATGTATATTTATGCATATAAATATACATAAGCAGTTCTGTGTGTGAATGTATAATAGCATGCATATGACACCTTATTTACCTGTCTGTAAGAGGAAAAAATATATGCAAGGACACTAAAAGATGTAATAAGATTTTTCTTGAAATTACTTTGAGGAAAGCTTGACAATTTTCATTATAGCAATTTTATCAGTCAGTATCATCACACAACAGTGTGGAAGCTTTTCCTGTCCATCATGTTCGAGACTGATGTTCTTTAATCTTGTCACACTTAGGTAATGTAGGTTGACATGAAACTCTATGATGAAGATTCCACATAAAGAAAGAAACCTGAAAGACCAAAAGAGTACACCCAGACTGTGCCTGTAAATCATAGTGTCAAAGACCATGTGTCCTCTTCTATGGTGAGATGAGCATGCTGCTGAAAGATTGCTGTGGATAAGGCTTCTAGCTGAGTGTCAGAGATGATTAATGAGAGAGATAAGAGAACATCCTCCTTTTGACATTAAAGGAGGAGAATGGAAGAGCAAAGGAAAGGAAAGCATTTATATCTGAAAAAGTAACGAAGGTCAACGAAGCTCTGGTCTCAAATTAGAGTTGTGTGTTTGTCCATTTGTCATTGGAATTTGACCTCTTCTATCTAATAAAGACTTTTAAGGGAAGATGGTAAAAAAAATGTACCTTATAGAGAAATAAGAAGGATTAAAAGCTTTGATGGAAATAAAAATGGCAAGATGAAAACAGAACATGAGCAAAAACCCCAGAACTAGGTGCTTCTCAGAATAATATAAGTTACTCTTCAACTCTACGACGGCCTTTGTGGAGACAGGAACAGATTAAGTCAAGTATCTTCACCAAAGCTTATTGAGAAAATTAGATAAAAGACTAGTAACAGAAATAAGTATTACTGAAGATAGCTTTATAATATACATAGTGTGTTCTGACAGCACAGAGAAGTTCATGACTCACCCCCTTGGCGGGGGTGGATTAAAAGAACCTAATCAATTTAAATGTCAAAAGTCATGAAGGAACTTCCTGTTAATACAGATATATCACTCATGCTATAGAAGAAAAAAATCATTCCTCATTCACACAAGTCATTCAAAGGAGTATTTTTGTTGTAAGCATACAATTTGTAGGTAGAAAATTATTTTCCTGGATGCATGAGTTTGTCATAATTGGAACCACAGAGTAATTTGCCATCTAGGTAAAATGTAACAGACCTCACAAGAAAATTGAATGGCAGATTAAATTAGCTGTAATGTCTTGGTCAGGGAGCATGTGGCAATATAGTTATCTATTAAACATTAAATTAACCCTTAAGATCCTGGAATTTTTGTACTACAATGAGGGAGGAACTTACATTTTAAAAATTTTAGAAGGACTTACTTCTCTAAGATATTTTTATTTTGTGAAAAGGGAGGAGCATGCGTAGTGTTACCTGCATGTATATGAACCTCAGGTCATGCTGGATGCCCTTGCTTTGTTAATTTTTAATTACTACTAATAATAACAAATTTTTATTAGTATTAAATATTTCTATAATTTAATAGTTATTGATAAATATTATTTTATTAGTTTGCTAATAATGTAGTCATTTAATAATTACATGATATATAATTAATCTGTGATAAGGAAAGGGGTCTGTTCCTTAAAAAAACCCCTTTATCCTCCTACTTTAAATTTTATCTGAAAGTGAAATTATATTAATGTTGTGTGTATTAGAGCCTCCAAGAAAATATTAAAATGAGACTAAAAAAGTATGTTTTCCTTTATGAAAAGAAGCAAAAATAATTCAAGCAAGGAACTAATTTATTGGAAAACATAAAAATGAAACACTTAATGCAAGAGATAGTTAAAACCTGTATTTGTCTGTGGTATAGTTCATCTGAGAACTTCAACAGAGAATGTGAAATACTACCAAAATATCTTGAAATGAAGATTCTTCCAGGGCAGTTTCTTTTTAATGTACATATTGCTGGTAATTGTGTAATTGAATCATATTTCCTTAGCAAGCAGATTTTCTGAGCATTTTTTGAGCTAAGTTCTTTTATATTCATCGAACAGCAATGTTATATGTTTACTGCAGCAGTGAAGCAGCTCAGATGAAATAAAAGCAGAGGATTAGCACATTTTAAAATATCATGCTGATGTCCAAGCCAGAGATGTCATTTCCAAGTGATAAACTATGAATGTACTGTTTTCACAGTAATAATGAAACAACCTAAATAGTTTTCTCCCCTCTCCTTGCCTTATTTTATTTTATCTACCTATTTCTCTATGTGTTGGATCAGTGCAAACTAGCTGTGATCATATGTACTTGATAAATCGCTTTCATTTTTGTTTGGTATGTTTATCAGATAAATCAGTATGAAAATTATATTTATTATAGCCACAGATAACAGAAAATTAGGTATATTGTCAGGAGAAAAAAAATGAAGTAGTGCTGCTGCTACTTGTACCTACTTGCTCCAATCCATCAAAAGAAAAGGATAGTTAAAACAAAGACTTCTTCATCCTGTCACCCTCCTGTCCCCTCTCCCAAAAAATCAAGGAAGAAATAGATGTTTTCACCTGATATATAAAAGACATAAAAATAGACATATTTCATCTTATCCATGTTTGGAAAAGTAAGGTATGATGGAGTTCAGATATATCTATACTTTAGCTGAAAGTCGTTTACATGTTTTATCGCACATAGAAAGCTGTAATATTCCAGTCAGGTTGTCTGAAGTCGTCCAAAGGTCTTTAATCAACATGTGGCACTAGATAGAATTATTTGAATACAAAGAAAGAGAACACAATGCAGAATGAAGACTAGGTCTGTAGTGTTCATTCAATTAATTTAGAATTTTGTTTTAGAAATTGAATCACTAATTCATAGAATACAAAATTAATATCACAAGTTCTCCCCTGTGTCAGAGGGAGAAACTACACCTGTTTTTAATCACCATTTTCAAGAGATTGCTGTATTCTCTGCCTTTTTATAATAGAATCATTCCCCTGATCCCTGGAAAGGGAAAAAAACAAAACAAACAAACAAACAAACATGGAAATGGCCTTGGTTTTTCCTTTTATTTTTAGAAACTTCCCAGTTTCATAATTTTCCCAAAGTTCTTTTCAATGTCGAGGAAAGACTGGTTCTAGGATTCCAATTTAATGAAACACAAATTTGCTACATTCAAAAAATAAGTTTTTAACAAAGTAAAGCAGGAAGTGAACTTCTATTTTGCAATAGTGAGAGTAGGGCAAGTTACGCTTGTTGAAAACTGGATGAGAATAGGCATCTTGAGGGGTCAGTGCAAGAGACCATATCACAAAATATATATACTTTATTTGTTACTTTTACAATAGCCTGGGTATAATGAAATAATCCATGCAACATCAAAGTTGTTTGCATTTTTTTCTTTTAATAATTTCCAGTTTGTTGATTACATAGTGTAGAAAATAATTAGCTAACAACAAAGAACATAATAAAAGACAAAAAACTGGTGGGCAGGGAAATTCTTTTCTAATTCAAAGTGGTCCATTACTCAGATCTTTTTTCACAGGCACATGCAACACGTTGTCTTTACTGCATGGGAATAACAGTGCTTTATAAGAACCCTATAGGTGGAAAATGTCTCATTAATCAGCAGTTTGTCAGGAGATGTGAATATCTAGATCAGTATTTCTTCTACTAGATAGTTGGAAATTTAGCCCCTGCCTTTAATCTTCTTTTGCTTCACTGATTTAACTGTTTGGTGATGCTTGATTTGAAGTCAATAAGCACAAATGAATGCTTCCTATCATGTTAATAGTGCATTTCATTCTGAAGCTCTGCTTTTAACATGAATTAACCACGACATAATATTTTGGTTTCAGAAATACACTCATCCATTGAGAAAACCTGGTCTGGAAGGCAGATAGGCAGACAGTAGAACTCAAATTCTGCATAATAGGATCTTCCTTTCTATAATGAATTCCAGTGTATCGCCTTTATTGCCACCAGCCTGTTAAGCAATACAAAGAGAGCTCCTCATCAGTCACAGTTTCTTCTGGGGGGAGGTGAAGACCAAGAAGCATCTGGAGGCAGTTTGTGGAAGAGTGGAGTGACAGACATTAAATGCCAGGCATTTAGCTCCTGGAGCTGGTTGTGAAATTGTTCTGACATCTTGACACTTTCCACACTGTAGCAGAAGAATCACTAAATATACTAATTAGGAGAACAGATGTTGTCAATATACCTGTGTTAACCTGGATTATTTTCCTGACTGTTGAAAACTACTTCTTCACTTCCTAGTTACCCTCAGCCCATTTTGACTTTCTTGAAATATAAAAATGCTGTAATATTTAATTACGTAAAAATTTGAGATAATTTGAATCAGAAAATTAGGGGAGAACCATACCAGCAGGAAGTTACTTTATTATTTTCTTTTAAATAATGTCTTGATTATTATATAACCCTGACATGATATCCTTTTGTAATATACATTATTACATCCTGCAATAGTATAAAAACAATAAGTAACATACCTAAATATATTGGTGAAAAAAGTTTCAAAATAACATTTTCAGCTCCAGGTTGAAAATGAACTTTGAACCAAAAGAAAATTTTCCAATCCACACCATTGTCTGTCACTGCAGAGCACAAGTATGGCAAATATTTCTACATTTATGAGCATCAGATTGCTTGAAGGATTTAGAAAACTAGTGGATAAACAAACCCACATAAGAGGTCAACAAACCTGGTGAAAATACCACCGAGAAAGGTCACTGTCTATTCAGCTTTTCCTTTTTTAAAAGAAAGTAATGAATAAAGTAGCAACTTTATTTCATTGTATAAATAGACTCTTAAAGAGAAAAATAATATTGAGGAAATATAAGGGAAAAGGTATAGAAAGAGTTGACACCTCAAATTCAAACGGTAAGAAAGGCCTTTTTTTTTGATACTAGGTGTATTTACCTGCTCAAGCAAGCTACCTACCAGTTATTAAATTTGAGATAAATAAATTGTTTAAATGTATTGCCCTGTGATACATGAGATTTTTTAGATATGTGAAGTTATTTCTTGACCTAATTTCCCTTAATGTGTGATGCTGTTCTGTAGGGGAAGAACGACTGGCACACTTGTAAACTCAACTGGCCATATTTAAAATGAAATCTGTATTTACAGCTTTTATTTTGGTAACCTACGACAGAGAACAAAGAAAGTCTAATTGTACTCTTACACAGTTTTAATTCTGGAGAAATTTCATTTAGTTGCTTCAAGTTGTTCTTGATCTGCACTGAAGAATTTGCTTTGAACTTGGGTTACACATGACCAATTTCCTTTTTCAGTACTTCCAGACTCTTATGTTATACTATTTAGCTTCTTTAGCTGCATCTGCAGGTACCCTCTGAGATTTTTTCCAGGGTACACATTTACACTTCCTTTCCATTGAAACCGTGGTTCAGCTGAGAGGTAGAGGAACTTGTGCACTCATGGACTTACTCTGATATGAAACCAGAATATGGCTGAAAACACCCAAACCCTGTAGCTCAGATGTAGTCTCTATACTGCTTATAGTTTTTGTAAAATAGGAAAATCACCATGTGTTTTATTGCAAGGAAAAATAGATTGAAGGTTGTGGACACAAAAGTGTTGCAAAAATAGTAGAAGCAAGATGCGTTTGCTAAACTTTCTTTACCTTGTAATTATAAAACTATTTTTAATTATTTTTATTGGTAGATTAACGTTCAAAAAAATTGTCTTGTTCTGTTAGGAATTAGAATCTGTTTGCCATATTGAATATAAGGATGCCGTAGGAAGAAAAGACTAGCTAACCTCTGTTTTAGTTTATGTGAATGAACGCTAATGTTACTGGGGTGAGGTATTTCATAAGAGGAGAACGAGGACATGATCTGATCATGCTCTTTCCTTCTTTTGTTGTCTTCACATGTCAGAGGAGAGGACCAAAGCAGGCAGACCATTTATGGCCTAACGTGATATGTGTGCATTTTGTTTATATTATACTGACTCAGCTCTCAGAATCTTCTACAGACATGCTGGACACATTTTCATTGAAGTTAGGCACACACTTCATATAAGTCTATAGGTTTCAAGGTGAGAACTGTGAAATCTTGGTTAGGACAATTGTGACAGGAAGCCATACGTTCAAATATATTCAGGGTCTTTTTAAAAATGTGTGAAAGGAAACTGCAGCAAAACTATATGAAAAGCTATAAGAAAACTTAAGTGAACTTTAAAATTTAACTGGTTATTAGTGCTTCCTCTGCTTTCTCACATTTCAGAAAATATGCCTGTGTTTTTCCTTATACTGTCTTTTCGCACTGTTCTGCATAGTAGAAATATTTTAAAGCTTTGAAATAAAAACTGAATTCTGAATTCTGTGATGCTATGAGGTACTCAGTTTTTCACTTAAATAAAAACCTGTATATTCTTAGGCTTGTGGATACATATAATTGAATCAATGATTAAACATCAATATGTTCTTGGATTCCTTCAACTAAATTTTGTGCATTAAAATAATTTTTTCTGGCCAATACTTACAATTGCCCTTAACATAGAGCCAGAAGTCTTCTTATATGTGTCTGTATAAATCAGGAGTGACTCCAATGGCCACATACTGGAGAGATACCAGAAAGAAACAATTATCAGGAGTTAAATAAAACTTTTTCATTACCTTAATTTAATCAGTAATAAATTTGTATTAGTTTTGGAAATGTTAAAGTCAGGAAATGGAATCAGACTTATTATTCATTTCTATTTCAGAAGAGGCATGTGAGTTAGTCACAGGGTCCAGAAATCCAAGTAATGTACACCTGGGAGCTCTGCTACCAAATGAGCTCATCTAAGTGTGGGATGAAAATAGAGCACACCTTGTGAATAACTTGTCAGCGTGCAGGCTGCAGTCCTGGAGCCTTTACTTCACACGGGGCCCAAACACTTTTTTTCAGATTGAATTTTTATAAAAGCAAATTCTGTATGCGATAAACAGAGTTAGACCAGGCGCCAATTCAAAATGTGTTTGCTTAAGGCCAGGAGCCATTCCATTTCAGTCTCTTGAAAATTACTCAGCATTTTTTTCATAGGGATTGGATCTAATGATCTTGATAGGTACTGACACATCAGTCTTTTCAGAATCCTTTCTGTCTGTATAATTAAATTGAAGGTTGGCACCAGGGGATCTGGTGCTCTGTCAGGTAGTATATGTTTTTTCATGGCCTAGAACGGAAAGACTGTACAGGCAAGGAGGCATTATTCTGCTTCATTGGGTCAAGAGGAAAAGAAAGAGAGAGTGATAGCAGGCTTTTTGTACTCAAGTCGATTCAATTTTCCATTCACTAGGTTATTGTTATTAAGAATTTCTGCCTGTCTGAGGACTGTTTTCTCTAAAGTACTCTATTTACATATGTTTGTTTTAAACCACACACTAGGTTTCTATGTAAATTCTGTTCAAAGAGGAAAGTGTGCTGTTTTCCCGTGCAGTGAAATCCCCTCCATTTTCCTCTCTTTGTAGTTGTTGGCAATTCTAATTTGTCAACTGTGTGACCATAAACCTCTTACAGTCCAACTGCAGAACAGATGTATAATAAGGCTTGCATGTTTGAAGACACAGAGACTTTTGCTCCTAGAATAGTATTTCTCCAACTTAATTTGTCAGTTTTCTTTAATCACTGTTTCTCCATTTCCATACATACACTTTTATAGACATATGATCAGGAAATTTTTGTTTACAAATGTAATGGTTGCACCAATAGATGTTAGTAAAATGCTTCCAAATACCTCCAAAATAGAGACAAACAAAGAAAATTGAGTGATGGTCCTTTTTTATTTATTTTTTTTTTATGAAAAGTTTCTCTGAAAGAGAAGAATGTTGTTAACTCTGATAGGATGGAACAAATTCTGTTTTATTTATACAAAGTCTGAGTGAAAGTATTTTGCAAAGAGATAGACTAATGGAGCTGATTGAGAATAAATGCACTGCATTTTTATGCATTTCTTGCTGTCAAAAAGTTGAAAAGATTCAAGAGAGAAACTGATTTATATTTTGGAAAACCAGACTTCATAGCATCCCTCCAGATTTATAGTTAGGTCATTTTGTGATGACTACTGATGTATGTAAATGAAGTCACTAAATATATATATATATGACATTATCAGGCAACAATTGCAGATAAATATCTGATATTTTTGAGAACAAATTTTACATTCATAAAAATCAATTTGTAGGCTGTAGGCTTTTGAGAATTTACCATACAATAATTTTTGCTTTTGTATATAAAATGCCTATATGGCATTGTAACAGGTCTTGTTGGATGGCTGAAAACCTTATCTATACTCCCAAGCAGAACAGAATTTCTAAAGGAGTCTCTGTTATGATGCACACATGTGCCATCTGCAAGTGCTTGTCCGCTTACAAATTACATGTCTTTTTAATCCCGCAGTGTGTTGGCATGGATTTTAATCATATTAAAGACCTTGACCCTCGACAATATCTCTGCAGATTAGGGGCCTATACTAACAACGCTGGAGGCAGAGCGTTCATTCTGTTCCCTCACAGAGGAGTTAGCAACATGATAAAGAAAGTTATGACTTCACTCATCTTCGGAAAATTGCTCCCTCCACTCATCTATTTTTGAGGTGGTAGCCTACCAGAAAATGACTTCTGTTAGAAGTATTCTTCTATTAGAAAGGCTCTGGCGGGACCTTCCAAACTATGGTAGGTCTTGAAGGCAACGCTGCAGAGAGTAGTGGTCCAGAGGTGAGACCAATTTTAAAGCACTCATTAATATATACACACACTATGTAGCTTTCGCAGATATGCTGTAGAGAATGATATACCTTGGCTAAAAATGTCCATCCACTTGAGCATTTCTGAGTAAGTGTCACTGGAGAAAAATGCTAGAATTGAAAGTACGTAGAATTTTATGGGGAAACAAGTAAAAATTCTTCTCTACAAGAATGACTTGTGAGATGTATTGGAAATTGTGCCTCCTAGAACTGATAAAACATTTTGATTGCTCTTACTGCTACTTATATGTTTCATTTCTAGATTTTAAAAAATGATTCATATAGAAACTCTTATAGCAGACAAGGAACTGTTTCTGCTTTCCTGGACTTGGTCTGAACCACTGCATCTAGGCATTTGTTCAACAATCAGTGCTGTTGCAGGCTTCACACTGAGAATTGGCTCTGGTGAGACAAAACAAAACCCCACACATTTTCTGCTTAATGTTCTCCTATGTTTTTTCCCCTTACATCAGTGTGAACCTCTTCTTGGCCTTTCATTAATCAGATCCTTCTTAACCTAAGTAAATAAAAGCAATATCTCTTGCTTTGTAGTTACTAGATAACACCTTTGTGAGTACAAAGAGCTTACATGTATGGAAAGGTCTACGAAAGTGCTCCCAAGATTTTATAAAATCGGGTTATTTTTTATTATTACTTTTATTATTATTATAAATTTTTGTAAGAATGTCGAATTTTCTTGATCTTAAATTCTAGGCTTTGTTTTTAAAGTAAAAAAAAAAAAAAGAGTAACGGAGTTGCTTTATTGTAGCGTGACACACTGTAAAACAGGAAAAGTTCAAAGCAGGCAGTTCACAGTATCTGCTCAAGACAAACACGGTTAAAACATTAGAGATCTCAAGACATAAGTAAAACAATTGTCCACTTTAAATTGCTGTGGTAGTATGCAATTTTATTTAAAAGGGATTCATGATTTGAGTGCTACCATTATATTATATGTAATTGTTTTATAATAGGAGAAGGCTAAAATGTACTCAATTTTCAGATGGGTTTATTATCTTCTTTGTCCTTCAAATGAATTCACAGTAAAACCAGCTTCACTTTTAAACTCGTTGTATTGCATATGTAGGCACTTATATTTTGTCAGACAAAAGTTTTGTTTATAATTTAAGACTATTTAGATGTCCTATTGTCAGGTTATTCCATTACAAATATTCCATATCCCATTATTCTTCCCACAATCATGTGAAGAATGAATGCTGGAAAACATATTAACGGCATGTGAAAAACACATGCAGACGTGAATAAGCAGGAAAACTAGCTTGTGCAGTTACTAATAATGAACAGAGAAGTAAAAGACTCCCGTTCCAATTTAATTTGTTCTAATAAGAACTTAGGAAACCTGGAGATAGTGGACAATCTCTGTCAAAGTGAAGGAGGTCATGTAATTCTCCTTTCCACAGATTGCAATGGTTCCTCACATCTTTATTGGTCAACAATAGAAAGAGAGGAGCTAAAAGGAGTGCTAATTTCTTATTAATGGAAATCTTTGTTCAGGTCCCTTGGAGGTTCTCGCCCTCCTCAGATCATCCTCCTCCCTAGCATAGAAAATTTTATTATGGGTCTGACTGACCATGTATAAGTCAGTTCAAATGTTTTATTCCTGCTGGGACTAATTTAGTGTTATTGTGGTTCTGTGATCTGAGATTCAGTGGATTGGCTTGTCATTAGATGGATCTAACAAAGTGATATGAACAAACAGAAAATAAAAATGCAAAAAGAGATAATTATTAAAATATATGCTGCCTACTTACTGACCAGAGGTAGAAATGTAAATATTGATGTTACATAGCTAAAAATGTATATTTAGCCCTTACACATACTTAATAGTAGCTTTTCCCGTAGATTACCTGCAATCTTATTCTGTGTGTGTGTGTATGTATGTATATGTATATGCATAAATAGTATTTATCTACCTATATGTAGCCTTTTACAGCTACTAGCGGCAGTTAAATGATCACAGTGTTCTTCAAATTTACTCTAGGCTGGTTGTAATCAGGGTCACTGCTGCATTTACTGGACCTAACTGTGACTGTAATTAGCACAGCCCTTTCTCATAAAAGGCTTTAATTTTACAACTTTTGTCCTCCATTCTGGATCATTTTCCAGGTAAAAACAGCTCAGGAGCTATAGCAGAGTTGCCAGCGCAGATAAAATACCTTAATTGCTTGGAGAGCAGAGTGTTTTGTTTTGTTATGGCTTTTAAAAAGCAGGGGATTTTTGTTTGTTTGTTTTGGATGACTGTGTTACAAGTGAGAAAGTTAGGTTATGGTAGTGGAACAGCAGTAAAATAAAATTTGCTCTTCAAGGTAAGATGCCTCTTACATAGTTCTTAGTATTTGTTCTTTCCTGAGTCAGTGTCATTTTGAAGGAAAAATGAATTTTTAATTGGTACCTCTGTGCTTTGAAAAGACAACCTTCTATACTTGTTCCTGAGCCTTGAGGTCTTTTTCACAAATAAAAACTGTGAGAGAAAACTGTCTCTCCTATGTTCTGGGTGGCCATCTGTCCTTTATTTTAAGATATATTACTTAAGATTGGTGGTGTGTCTTACTGAGGTTATTCACTTTCATTACTCTTTATAACACAAGAGCTAGTAAAATGTCTGAAGACTAGGAAAGCTATACTGAGGAGGAAGTAGGAATAATTTTGTGTTGATTGAGGTTAAGAGGGTAATGAATTCTTTCAATTGTGTGCCAAGTAAAATCTTTCTGTTTTAAGAGGTTTAAAAGCAAAGGTAATCTTCCAAGGCTGTAATAGCAAACACATCTTAAATGCAGAGAAGATATGCATAAATTATGTGAAAGCTGAATCTGATAGAAGAGAAGTTGCTGCAGCTCCAAGACCCCAGGTCCAGACACTACCAAGGATAAGCATACACATCAACATTTGCGTGTACCCAGTAACTGTCCTTTAGATGCAGTGTCAGACACATTGTACCCAGTATTGTGCCCTGGTTCTTCGCAACCCAAGTTGCCTTACATGTGTGTGTGCACATGTGCATGTATACACACATATTTCTCTCTCAGGTCTCTCCAGTAGCTGGCACAGATCCCCTGGTCCCTCCAGTATCCACCTCAGACTCTGGTCTTTCCACCTCTTTACCCAGGCTTGTGATCTCTTTGATCCCTGAATCCCAGGCCACTTACCTAAGTCACTAGCCTAATGTTGGCTCGTCACATACACTGACACGTGCTCCAGTGGTGACCCACAGGCACGTAGCCCCTGTGAGTCCTTATCCTGCTCTACTTGCTGCCATTCAGACATCCCCACACCCATGTGCACACAGACAGAGACCCCCTTACATGGGAAAATAGCCAGAAATGAAGTTTAATAAGAAGACAGGACAGATCAGGCACAGGGCATGGCCAGACAAGTACAGTGACCAGTCCCTGCTCACATGTTATCAGCTCCTTTTACCTCCTTATCCCTCTATTTTCCCACATTTGTTTCACCCCAGACCACCTTCAGTCCCAAAGGTGCCATGAGGCTGGTCATCTGCTGTGACATCTGGGCAGAGGTCAGGGCAGGGCAAGGCCCCCTCACCCTTGCCCATGTGCCTCTGTCATCCTTTATTTTATCACATAATCCAGTGAAAGGATTTGATCTTCTAATGAGATAGAAATTTATTCCTTTCCTTTGTTTGACTGTGTTGGATGGAGATTGCTGTCAAATACGTGCACTTACCAAGCCAAAGACATAAAAACTCTAAATAAATAAGCAATTCTAAGCTTTTACGTTTGTGGAACGAAGGTGGAACTGGAAAAATGCTGGTTGGTTGGAGCTTTCTGGAGGAAGAGCATGAGGATCAAGGGTGCCTGTAGTGGCACTGAAAGGAACTTAAACTTCTTACTTGTCCTGTCTGCAGCAATGAGAAAATTTTTTTGTCATTGTTGAAAACTCTTCAGAACACATATTACGATGTCCCTATAAAAGGACAAAAGCAAGGATGATCTTTCCTCATGCCTCATGATGCTGGTGAGGACAGAACAGAGAACAATTTTTCTCTCTTCCAATTCAAACAGTGCACAAGCAAGATGTGAGGCAATAATATATGTGTAGAAAATTCTGTTATTTTCAAAGCATGAAGACATTTTATAATGACTTAAGTGGGAACTATATTGGAACTATGTTTTATAAAAGGGTGATCATAGAATCGTAGAATTGTCTAGGTTGGAAGAGACCTTTCAAATCATCAAGTCCAGTTGTCAATGTAACACTGACAGTAAACCATGTTGCTAAGCACAACACCTACCCATCTGCTGAATACCTCCAGGCAGGATGCTTCTACCACTTCCCTGGGCAGTATGTTCCAATCCTTAATAACCCTTTCAGTGTAAAAGATTTTCCCTAATATTCAATCTAAACCTCCCCTGAAGCAACTTGAGGCCATTTCCTCGGGTCCTATTGCTTGTTACTTAGAAGAAGGGACTGACCCTCACCTCTCTACAACCTCCTTTCTGATAGTTGTAGAGAGCAATAAGGTCTTCCCTAAGCCTCCTTTTCTCCAGGCTAAACAACCCCAGTTCCCTCAGCTGCTCCTCATAAGACTTGTTCTCCAGACCCCTCACCAGCCTTGTCACCCTTCTCTGGACTCACTCCAGAATCTCAATGTCTTGATCATAAATTTCCTGGCTTAAAATGCAAGGTTCCAGCTTTTGTTCCTTCAAAGAGCATAAGCACAAGATCATCTCATTAAATTATGGGCACCATGTACCATCATTTTAGAATTTACTATTCAATGAATGCATATGTAAATATGAATTTATAAATAAACATATTCCTGACAGTGTCTCTAAAATAAAGCTTCATATTTATCATCCATAAAATCATACAGTGATGGTTTAATGGACTAGAAAAAAATTCTGGGTGCTTCCTTATTAGCCAGTTTTCTGAATGCATTATTAACCTGGAAATAGAAAATAACATTGATAATATCAAGTAATACCTGACCTGTGGGGGTTTTTGTGCATGTCTTTTGTATGCAGAGGAAGACCATGTTGCTTTGGAATCTGGTCAGAGCTTACAGCTCAGGCCTGGACTGGGTAAAAAATATTTGAAACCAGATTAACTGCAAATGTTTAGTAAATATTTTTTCTGTAAAGTAAAAAAGGTACAAAAACATAGGTGGCCTATTTTAATTCTCCTTTATACAATTTAGTTATAAACTCCAATTCTAGAACTTTCCTACGTTTGACTTTGAGATAATACAATTATCTTTTTGTTGTAGGCCAGCATTGGTTCATTTCCCCACTTTTTGTATGCCTCTTTGCCACATAAAGAGAGGAGGAATACAGAACATAATTAAGGGTTAATTCATTCAACATGTAGGGTTTTTGAAATGCAACTTGAAGAAAAAAAAATTACTCCATTGTTTTTCTGCAGTTTCCAGTGATTACTCAGGCCAAAAATAATGCACTATGTAGGATCGCTCTGTGTTTTAAAAAGCCATATTTTTTGTTTGGGGTTTATGGTGGATTAGGAATCCATAAGAACATAGCGCATGTTGGCTGTAACAGCTGGCTTCAAAAAGGGCAGGAGAAAGAAAATATACAACCAGAAAATGAACACGTTTTCTAGAGACTCATCCTGGTGAACTCCAGCAGAAGCTCAAGCAGGTGAATGTGAGTAATAACAGTAAGCGGATGCTCTGTACTACCTGGGGTCTGATGGGATCTTATTAGCAGACAAAGTGCTCGGTAGGAAAAGAAAATTTTTCAATTTCTGGAGTGGGTGGTGGTTACAGTTCCCTCCTTCTTCACCAGCCTCCTGATGGTGCTCTCCAAATCTGCTCCACCCTTTCCAGTCCTTTATTGCACACCTGTGTGTTCAAAGAATACTGTAAATGCTGGCATTGCACTTGCTAGTTTACTTAAAAGCAGTCAACCCTTTTAAAAGTAATTGCTGTAATCATTTTACAGATTTAAAAAAATAAATAAATAAATAAAGCCCTGCATTTTCAGTCTTCTCTCTCCTCTGCATCTTAGCTCAGCATAAACACAGTTTTAAGATGTCAGGCAAAACTTTTCTGTTCTGGGGGAAGGCTCACAAATGACCAGAAGGGGAAGAGGTGAGAAAGAAGGTGAAAGGTGAGTAGAGAGTCAGAGATAAGTTTTAGAAACTGGCTATTTTATTGTTCTTATGCTTAATAATGCACTCAATTTTTGTTACTATCTCTGCTCCTTTTTGTTTTGTTAACCTGGCCTAAAATCTGATCCATGCTACTTCAGTTCCTTTAAAATATGAGTGATTACTTGGAAAGAGGATGCAAATCTACAAGAAAAAGGTGTTTGGAATTAGGGTCATTATTATATTTACAGGAATTACAAGAAGCATCTCACATTCATTTTAATGTGCCAGAAAGCTTTTTTTTTTCTTTTCTTTTTTTTTTTTCCCCACAGTATTTTATTATATGACCTAAAAGACAGTCCAAGACATTTATGTCAATATGTTTCTGAGATATATTTAAATAAAAATTGGCAATATACACAGTGTTTGATAAAACTTACCAAAGGTGGGAGAGGGAAAGCTGTTCAAGGTTTCCAACAATGAGAAAAATCATGCATATACCAAAAGGCACTTAGGGGAAAAACTAAAGTTATATGTGTACCAGGCATGGTCTGGATTGAAGCTTTCAAGCTCGCTTTGTCTCACATGAACTCTTCCTGTTCCCCAACTTAAGGAAAAAAATGGAATACTGTGTACTGTATGTACCTCTGTGTTTGCCTTTCAGACAGCTAAAAACAATTTTTGTTGTTGTAGGTTTTCTTTGTCACTTTAATAAGTTGCTTATGCACAACATTGTAACAGTTATTGCTGGAACACAGTAACTGAAAAGCTATTTAGGACATAGATTGTAAAAGAAAGAGAGAGCAGTATAAAAGATATAAGACGTATTTTTATCAAGCCACATCATGAAACTAAGGATTTTTCATGGAAACTAAGTAGAAATTCATACTGCAAAAATAAGCATGAGGCTTTCAGAATTGTTCACATGAACCTGGGCACTAAAAACTGTCAAAAAAAAGAAACATGACAAGGTTCACTTGGTTAACCTGCTTGTTTTCCTCTCTAAAATGTCATGGGAGGATGTGTGATCACAGGATATAGCATCCACTGGCAGAGGCAGAAAGCTGTCTACTGCAGCAATTTAAGTATGGGTTTGCAGAGCTGTTGCCAAAGGATCCAAATAGCTCAAAATTCTCAATTACTTCATCCTCACGGCAACTAAAGTGAAGGCTATATTGCACCTTGGTTCTCATTTGCAAAAAGGGCTCTTAAACCTCCTTTAATCTCCTTGAACATGTTTTAACTATCACAGAGTATGGGATAAGACTAGAAAAAAAGAATCTTCATTGGAGCGTTATTTCTGCAAGTTATTAAAAAAAAAAGAGGTAGCATTTAGTGTGTCTGTAGGTCTTCAGCCTCAGTAGACTAGTCATTTTCCTATTAGGTTTACTATACTAACACAGGTTAAATACTTACTGCGAATGTGTGAATCACAAACGTCTTCTTGTTTGACACTTTCAGGCTGTAAAGTTGGTAGTTAAAATGCTAGGTAATAGTCACAAGTCTATACAATTCCTAAGAGTGCCACTTGCTTTTTGTAGACTTTACAAATAGCATAATTTACTTTACTGACTCTCATTTTTCAAGAAACACAATCTTAATATGATAAAATTATATTTTTGGCTGGAACTTCTTATTGATTTTTTTTTATTTTTTTTTTATTTTTATATTTTTTAATATTAAGGATTTGTCAACAGGACTGTAAGTTACTAAAATAAACTGAAGATACATTCTGGATGTTAGTAAAGTCCTAAGGATATTTTCTTCTCTCCCATGATCACCCCAAAATAATAATGATTATCCAGATAACAAACCAGATTTATTTTCACTGAACTCCCCTAATACAATCTTTTATCTTCCTTTCTATTTCTGCTTCTGGAAGAACTATCCCCATAATTTCTCCCAGAGAATGTGGTACCCAGCTATACAGCATATTCAGTAAGAATTTGTTCACAATAGGGGAAATCTTATAAATTTGGAATTTGCTGTAGGTGGTTAAGTTTTGTAATACATTGGGTACACTCAGTGTCGTGTTCTAACTCAAAATTACATGAAAAAAATATTTAAAGCTCAAGAACTTGTCTAAATTCTTTGAGTTAAAACCTTCAGCACTGTAAGTCTTCATTAAAATATGCTGATACTTCACTAGCTCATGCTGTGAACCCTCAGCCCATGTCTGATTTTTCTTATCCTCGGATCAGAAAATTGGTAAAACCTCCGAGATGTTGCCTAAAGTGTGACAACGGATGGTTAAGAAGCTTTCCTACTATTTCTTGCAGAGCTCTGCTGAGCCTGATGGATGTAGGAAGGCTTTTCATGAGACTGACAAATGTGGCAGGCTGTAGACATGCCTGGTCCTTCTCAGTGCTACAGTTTCGGTGAAACCGTATTTTTAGAGACTTGACTGCTGTATTTCGTCAGCTACAAATGGAGTTGATGCAAGCTGTGGCTTTCATTGAAAATTCTTGGTGGGATTAGATGAACTGTGTGCCTCCCTGCACTTAGTTCCCCATTCCACTCTTTCTCAGTAGGCTCCGAAGAGAGCAGGAGAGGAAGATGGAGAGAAATAGAGCAAATTATTCTTTAATGAGTAAAAGCTTCATATTCTTCACTAGGTATCGACGTGAGCAACATGAAAGGTAGACCTGAGGTTTTTAAGTGTAAAATTAGAAAGAAAAAAAAACCAAACGGGAAATTCTGAGTTTTTAAGAGGGAAAAAACGCAGACTGGCGAAATTTTGTTCAGTCTTTTTATGCATGGGTATTTTGAACTACATCTTTCAGTCCTGTGGTCCCAACTTTTATTAGAACCTCAATAGCAGCTAATAATTTTAAATACAAGCTGTACTTTTTTTTAGCTACTAAAACAGCATTTCCTGATCACAAGTACCTCTCATGTGGAAGTGTTTCCTAATTCAGCTTTTTTGGGATTGCATATTTGCTGCATGTCATTGACTTTCAGCTCAGAGCTGTTGGAATTTGCATTTGATATTATGATGTTTTTTAACTGTTTTCCCTTCAGAGAAACCAAGAAAAATCCTGCTGTGTTCTGACTTGTTTTGCAACGCATTTCATTGTAGATACCTAAAACGGCTGGTACCAATTTTAATGACTATCTATAGATGCACACAACTATTTTTTGTTCCAAGTAGTTTGTGTTCTCCTCCAAGAGCTTCGCTCTTCTTCTGTGTCTGGGGTGTTGGGTTTTTTTGGCGGGAGGTGGCTTAATTCAAAATAAATTGTAGGATTGCTCCCTTTGCACAGAAAAATACAAAATGTTGTCACAGAAATAGGTAGCCAAACCAAATTACCTAAGCTCTTCCAACCACAGAGCACTTGCCCTTTAAATTATGTTCTTACTTTTCTTGTTGGTATCAGTGATCCTGCATAGTTTAAACTGAGGCCAGAATTTTGCCTTTACAATCCATAAAACATAAGAGCTTCCAGCTGGCTTTCCCATCAGCAAATTAGCTAGGCAGGGCTATCAGAAATAAACAGGAAAGAAAAAAAAAAAAAAAAGAAGTAAAACTGGCTTAGACAGTTAAATGAGAAGATAAATGATGATTCTATATTTGTAAAACCTATTTAAAAGATAAATGCCAAATGCCAATAGACAGGTTTTAGGAGCTGAATCACTACCTTACAACTCATTAAACTTCTAAAGCAGATTGTATGCCATTTTAAAGACCTAAACTGGTTCAAGGACTTGGCTGAGTTAAAACAGCTTAATTGAGTTTCACCATGTTAAATTAAGCTGATACACAGTCCAGGACCTAATTAAGTCCTACATAAGCAGTATCAGATCTGCTTGTGTATTATCTATCACATCTCATTTCTTCGAGAAAAAAATAAAATGTTACTATTAGTTCTCAATCAACTCTGTAGATCTAGCTCAACTCCGGGGTGCCAGGAAGTTTCTTTTAGCTCATGAATCATCAAATCTCTTTTTTAGAATTTTTGGAAGATTCTGTATTTGGAGGTTGTCCCTGTGCAGCACTGTTGAAAGGTTTTTCTGTGGTTCCAGAGGTGTAGAGGGCATTGTCTGACATCAACAGGCTTTGCATTTGTGGATGAAGATTGGGGAGCAAGGGAAGAGGCAGGGAATTTTTTTTTCTCCTTTGTTTAGCTTTAACATTGATAGAACTCAAGTTGTAAATAATTTGAACTACATATTGAGACTTTTCTGCAATTTATAATAACTGCTATTAAAAAAAGACTCAAGTTTAGAATTCCCAAAAGCTGAAAAGTAACAGATAAACTACTTTGAATACTCAAGAACTCGTTTAATTTAAATCAAACAGGTTCCTTAAAGCCTATAACTGAAACAATGTTAGCTAAAAGGCTCTCATAAAAGGATTAATTCCATGAGAATTAACTAACTTGTGCCTAGGCATTAAGCTTCTAAAACATCCTGAACTGTAAGGGTGGGCTTAAATACCTGAATTCATCAGTAATACCTTAGTTAAATACCAGCTTACTGCTAAAGTGCCTTAAAGACACGTCAAAAAGTGAAGTATTTTCTCTTGAATTTTTGTCATAATTAGGTCAGCTTAATTAAGAGAACATCGAGTTCTCTGAGAAATTAGAAATCTTTCAGATTTTCATAGTAAAATTTAAAGTTGTGTCTTTTGAAATTTGACTTAAGAAAAGCCTGGGAGGAAGGAAATAGAGACTAGACAAGCTAGATAAGATTTTGACAAGACTGGTCTATGTAAGATGAGAAAGTAAAATACTCAAGATTATGTTTGTAAGATACCTTTCAGTGGCTTTCTATAGTTAAAGAGACTGGAAAGAGAAAAATCTTTTAATCAAAAGCTTGGCACTGCAAATAACATCTAATCAGAACATGCAAAATCCTACAAAGTTAGTACAGAAAATAAATAAATAAATAAATAAATTTAAAAAAGGAAAAACAGGAATAGAATCTTTTAGAAGAATTGCCAAGAGAAAAAACGGTACATAGAACTTGTAAAAATACACTGTATTAAATTGTAGAGAAAACGTTGTCAAAACAAAAACAAAATCTAAAATTTGCCTGAAAGTATCTATAAATGAAATGAATTTACCTGAGAAACAGTGTAATGAAATTAATTTTAAATACTTTAAAGGAAAGTTCTACTGAAATTCAGTCCTAACAGAAGTAGGCTGTCCCTGAAACAACTGAAAACACTGCCTCGTGTCATGCAATGACTATAGCAGTTGCCATTGTATTTGCTGCAATGCCAAGAGCTGATACTGTAGCAAAATCCAAATATCTAGTATGAATTCTGAAGTATTTATGAAAAATAAATCATCTGTCTAAAATTATTAATCAAATGAAATATTGATGTACTTTTCTTACTTAAACCATTTGCACAAATTCACCAAAATACTCAAAACAAAGATAAATTCAATACTGTCTATGCATTTCTTGTGACGTCTTGTCTTAATCTAGATTTTTAACAGATTATTATCAAGCTTTTTTATGACATCAGGTTTGTAGAAGACTGTATAAATTATCAGGAGAAGGCTGAAATGTGTTTGTAAACACATGCAGCATTCTTTTTGCATTCTCTTTAATAAATTGTATATTTCTTCTGCTTCAATGTGTGTTTGTGCATGTATTTATCAAAGGTATTATATGTTTAATAGTGGACTTTTGAACTGCTGGTTCTGTGTTGTGTAATATGAGCTGTGATTTTACAATCCTGAGTAAAATTAATGGACCGGTGATAGGTCTATTTGGAAAGAGAGAGGGAACAATGTTCAGGGCTTTTTCTATTCTCTGTGTTAATAAGTATTGCAAGAAAGGATACCAAGTGACCAACTCCTGGTCATAATTAACAAACTTGACTGCACCTTTAGTTATGCAAGCAAGTGAAATCATAGGATCACCAGAGACTGTTTATTTATAGGTCTTACAAAGGAAATGAAATTCTGGGAACTTGGAAAATTCTATGCAGAAAGGCAAAGTAACGCTACTACACCCTCTGTGTTTTCTGATGCTTACGGAAACTATTGCTGTAGTGAGGATGGGTGACAAAAATAGTTTTCAGAGAAAATGACTGCAAAGTTGTTATCCCTGACTTCTTCGAAATAATTCCCTAAAAACTTTGGCTTTACCATAAGTACACCATTTCATGTTTAGTGTTAATTGCATTCTTATAAGTATAGAATGAAGTGAGAGATATTTGGTGAAACTCACGTCTTAGGTACAAGCAGCTTTTAAGTTCAACCAGGAACAGAAAAGAAAAAAAAAAAAATAAAATTGGCATTCTAAATTAACTGTAAATGAAAATCATTTTGTATCAACTTGTTGAGAAGTTTGTCCTAAGATTCCTATAACAATAAGCATTTAAACTAGATGCTGCTTAAAAATATGACTAGAGAACTCCAATAGAGTACCATTTCATCTCTAGCTCTAAAATACAAAGTATTTGGGGATTTTTTTTTGACAATTTAAACATATTTAATTTATATAAACTAAGTTAATTTCATTAGGATTTAATTTAACATTCATCATTACCACTGTAGTTTGACACAAAATTATTACATGTATGAAAATTAAATTGGATTTTGTATGTTTATCCTGTTAACATCAATTTATTCTGCAGATGCTAATCACAAAAAGAGGTAATAAAAAAACTGTTTTAAATTTATGGACTCTAATCCAGTACGTTGCATGTTTTCTGTCACTGTTGATATTTCTAAAGTAACAAAGTGCCTTTACTTGTATTGGTTTGCTATGCAACCTTAGCTTTGAAACCTCCAGATAAATTTTACTGTAACTTGTATGGCAAATTCATTCTAATGTCTTTTGACATATTCTTGATTATTAATGTTGGGTATCATTAAGAGCAGTAAATTAATATTATTAAGATTATTCCTTAAGTCTAACCTCTAAATTAAATCTTGCCTCATTAAATAGTATCCCTGATTGTTACAATAAAGTGTTCGTAGCTATTTTGGTAGGAAAAGAAGATCTGGGTGACTTCAGGCTGGATCTTGTCATTAGAACATTTTGAGCAGTATAGCATTAAGCAAAGGATCAGATTAAATCCAATCGATCTGTTTCTATGCAGAGACCCTTCTCATTCTTAGTTTCATGCTGGGAAAAATAATATAATCTTACACAATTAGAAATAGGTACTTGATTTAGCAAACAGTCATTTAGGGATAGATTTATCAAGTCTCTCAGCAGCTAAATGCTCCTATTTTGGCACATAAATTAACAGTCTCATTTTCTGGAATGCTGGCAGCTGCCAATTTCAATAGAAATCATTTCACAATTTAAAATAAAATTGAATACATCCTTTATTGTTGATGTCCCCAGACTGAAAGCATGACCAATCTTTTAATACCTGGATTTAAAACCATTTCAAAATGAATTTTCACTCAGGAAATTTCCAGAGTTCACTTTGATGTGGATTGGTCTTTAGCAACTGCTGGTTTATTACTTTGTAGTTAATGTACAGTCATCTTCCTTATACATCTCTTCTTTGTACCTGTAGTATGATTTTTGGATCTACATTTCACAGTTTAACTATTCTGAGTAGCTAAAATGTTTGATAGGTCATACTCTCGTGTTCCAGTTAATGGGGAGGATGAAACTCAACCGGTGAGAATGTCAGCAGAAGGATAGTTAGTAAGTGTTGGTTTTGTACATCATCAAACCTTTTTTTTTTATCGCTTTCAATTACTTGAAATAAAAGTAAATTAACAAGGCAAACACATAATTATATTCTCCATTTAAAAAATAAATGTATCTCTTTTATCATGCAAAAAAAGTTCATCTGGTCGCTGCATCTACAGAAATTTCACCATCTTAATCTGCTTTTTGTAAATCTTCATCATCAGTAGCAGTTCCCAGAGCTTGCTTATACTCATTATAGGTCAGTCCAGTTGGGCAGTTAAAGGTGGAGGTGCCAGGAAGACCACTNCATGGCCTCTATCCTAAGCAATGGAAGCTGAATCTGTGAAAAGGATTCAAGAAACATATGATCAACCAGAATTGAAATTCGAACTGGAAAATCTTGTGCAGTAATCACATACACGTACCTGAAGATATATAGTAGGAGGCTCCTATTCTTGTTTAGCTCACCTCCCACTTGCACTTGTCAAAAACACCAGTAGGCTTTCTCTTGCATGTAAGAGTAACTATTTCATTCCATTGCATATTTTATTTCTTTCTTTTGCTAGTTCTGAAGAGGACTGTGTTATGACAAAGTTTCATTTTTAATGGATTTTAGAAGGATGTAATTGAATAATCTTCGAGGGAAGAGTTGGTCTTGGGGTTTGTGTGCCAGACTAGAGTTAAGAAGATACCAATTTTGTCACAGATGGTTGCAGTGATATAGGACAGCTTTTTTTTCTTGGTGTATAAAGAGAGTCTTTAACATATTTAATGAATTCAGCAGGAGCTACCTGATTTCTGAAGTGATAACTAATAATGGATATTGGCCAATTTATGGCACGTTTAGATAATACCCATTCGTGCTTGTCCTGAAGAAACTAATTCTCATAAAAATGGGTTCAGAATTTTATATTTCAAAGCTAGTTATCAAATTAGAGATATGTTTTCTTGTCTCACTTTTAGATTTATGAAGTTGTAGTCTATGAAGTTTGTATGATGCTTAAGAAACTATTTTGTATTCTCTCGATATCTGAAATGATTAAAACTATGAAAACAGGTCAAACTGTGGGTCACATGGAGCTTCATGGCAAGCCTCAAACTTTGGTCCAGATTTTTCATAAGCACGGGGATAAACAGAAAAATTTATTCAACTATTTGTTTATATGGACCACTTGTGTGGCCTTGTTAATAAAGGTCCTGAGCACATAGCACCATTAAAGTACCCTGAGGTGCAAAGCAGAGACAGTCCTTTGTTTCTGCAGGTGAGGAGTGTTGTTTGATAAAGCTCTGATTTCATTCTAAGGGAAGGGAAGAGGAAGGGAAGAGAATTGGAAAGGAAGAGGAAGAGGAAGGGAANGGGAAGGGAAGGGAAGGGAAGGGAAGGGAAGGGAAGGGAAGAAACTACAAACGCACCCACTCCCAAACCAATGTATAACTCAAGATGAAAAAAAAAAACACAACCAACAAATAAAAAAAAAACCCAACAAGCAAACAAACCAAAAACTACAAGGTTTTAAATTTCAGTGATTAAATCCTTTCGTTACAACTGGAGGAGAATATATTTTAATTGTTCAATTTAGTCCCTTGACATTTGGATAATAAATGTTAATATGTTAATATCTTATGAGGATATTAAATCAGCTCATTCAAAACAAAGGAAAAAGTTTAGTTTCTTCTCACATTCAACATCTGAAAAAGTTGTTAATGTTGTTTTACTCAATTAAAAAAGCTTAAGCTGTCTGGAGAACTACGAAGATAGTACATGATGATTGTGTACGACATAAACATTACTAAACTTTTTTGGAAGAGATTGCTTATAACTTTGACAAAATATTTTTTAATTGATTGCACAGTAACAATTTAAGTAATTATATTATAATATTTTTATGGCATATGTATGAACTCTGTCCTCATTTGGGTTTCAGATATTGACAGAAGCTGAAGTAAATGCAATGACCTCTCAGCATGGTTTATCCTGGTGCATTTATTCTCATTAGATATTTATCACAAACCTCAGGTGTCCACAGATCAATCTATTTTCTATGTTTTCTATGGGAAGCATTTAGAAAGCAGAATTGGAAACAATTAGTTTTAAGCTAGGAAGTACCAACCAAAATAATTTAATTCACAGCGCCTAATATTCTAACATAGGCCAAGTACTGGGGTTTATTTATTTATTTTTTTAGTGAAGTATCTTTTTTTAATCTTAAAATATTATTTGAACCAATTATTTGCACAAGAAAAGTGAAAGCTATACATATGTACAATATGCTAAATGTATTAAAATCAGAAATCATAAAAAACAGAGATCTGTTAAGTGGTAATTCTAGAGAGCATGCTAACCTGGTCAAGTTTCTGATGTAAATTAAATATTTGTGGGGGGTTTATATTTGGGGATTTGGTCATGGTGTGGTATTGTTTGGTTTTTTTTTAATATACATATTTTTAATAATAATGTAATCTTTCAGGGATTGTGAAAGTTACTGACTACTCCTTTACATAGGAAATTTGTTCAGTGTTTTCACAATTGTCAGAATGGGATAGCTTTTACATAGTGTGTTGGCGTAACATGCCAGTAGTTACTCATTGAAGTCCCAGTTTCGACATGCAGAGTAAACTGAAGGCACATAGTAAAGGCATAGTACAACATTAGTGTTTGCATGGATTTCTTGGATGCCTTGTTCCAATATTTGGTGAATGATATATTGAAGAAAGTCTCTGTATTAGAGTAATAAAAGAGCTGCGACAGGACAAATTTAACCTAGTAATTGATATTGGCATTGATATACCCATGAAATTTATACTTTTTTAGATATGTGTTTAGAAGCAGTTAGACATAAGTTAGTCAAGATACCAAGCTAAGAGGTGTGAAAGTCTCAGGTCTGAGCCATTATCAGCAACACAGAACCAAAGAAAAAGATAGGAAAATAATAATAATAACAAAAAAATTCTAAAAAGTTTTAGATCTTTCAGTGTTGGAGATAAAATTCTTAACCTACAGAAATATTTTTTTAATTTTATGGTTTTCAGGGTTTTATTTACTTTTAATTACTTTGTTTTGCAACAATGAAATTTTCAAGGTCATAACAGAGACATTTCTGTGAGCAGAAAGTTGTAAAGAAAAGTGCTTGTACATTTCATAGCTCTTACCTGCTACATGAAAAATAAATTTTATTTTTCTCTTGATTTCATAGAATCATAGAATGGTTAGAGTTGAAAGGGATCTTAAAGATTGAGTTCCAGCCCCTCTGACATGTGCAAGGACACTTCCCACTAGACCAGGTCGCTAAAAGCCCCATCCAGCCTGGCCTTGAACACTTCCAGGGATGCGACATCCACAGCTTCTCAGGGCAACCTGTTCCAGTGCCTCACCACCCTCACAGGAAAGAATTTATTTCTAATGTCGAATCTAAAATTCCCCTCTTCCAATTTAAAACCATTACTACGCTTCCTGACAAAGAGTCCCTCTCCAGCTCTCCTGTAGGCTCCCTTCATATACTGGGAGGCTACTCTAAGGTCTCCCCGAAGCCTTCTCTTCTCCAGGCTGAACAGCTCCAGCTCTCTCAGCCTGTCTTCACAGGAGAGGTGCTCCAGCCCTCTGATCATTGTTCTGGCTCTCTGCTCAACCTGTTCCAACAGTTCCATGTTATTTCTAAGTTGAGGATTCCAGAGCTGGACACAGCACTCCAGGTGGGGTCTCATGAACGCAGAGTAGAGGGTGGTCACCTTTCTTTTGATGCGTAATTTTTCTACTCCTTCCTGTTAAGTTTGTATTTTCTAAATTCAAGCTAAAAAAAGGATGGGTTGATAAAAATACCTTGTAAAACCTAAGTATATATTTGAAAAGAGATCTGGTTTTGTCATAATAATATTAAAAAAATACGAGGAAATTAAAAACTTTCTGCACTTGTTTTGTTGTAACAGCATACATGATGTTAAATATGACTAATAGCTTATTCAATTTGTATTGTGTGTTCTGCTATTGTCTGCCTATGAAAATGTCCTCTTTTTCAAAAGAAAATAAATTGAGAACTTAGAAAGGCCTTCTCTGTATCTTATGTTCATAGATACCTATTATGTTGTAAATGAGCAACCAAACATTCTTCATGTATTTTTAATATCTGCAGAGAAGTGGCTAATCTACGTGGCTAAGAAGTGGCTAAGTGCTACATTAGATCTCTTAATTCCATGTTCTTGTGATGATAAAACTTTAGAACTTAACCTTGTAAGTTTCCAAAAACTGAATGCTGTTTTCAAACAAGAATGATGCATAATTATAACGTAGAATGCATTATGTAAAGATTTTAAACTGCAGCCAAATACTTTTTGACAGTTCAAAACAGAAAGAAATAATTCATTTTCATAACATCTCCTGCAGTTTCTGAGTTAAGATGAAAACAAAATTACAAGAAATAACTTTGCATATGCAGGGAAGATGCCATCCACTGAGAAGCCTGCACTTCCTGACACTGCTCTTTTAGATTTCTTTTTTTTTTTTTTTTTAATAGATACTAAATTATGAAGTTTATAAGTCAGACTACATGAATCTCCTCTCAAGTGTAGATGTTGCTATAATTTGCCGTGAGAGAAAGAAGGTTACTGTGTAAATCTAGATAGAATAAGTTGAAATTTAACAAGGTCTTATCTGGAACTTTATGTACAGTTACAGGTTTTCA
Organism: Thinocorus orbignyianus; assembly: GCA_013400375.1. Classification (NCBI taxonomy): domain Eukaryota; kingdom Metazoa; phylum Chordata; class Aves; order Ciconiiformes; family Thinocoridae; genus Thinocorus; species Thinocorus orbignyianus. The sequence goes on along the minus strand of VXBW01001623.1, from coordinate 77,100 downwards.
GAATCAAAAATATCAACTTGAATAGATTAAAGGGACTGATCAGGACTCTTCATATGAGAAGGAATAGTCAAGTCGTTAACCTTCTTAACGGTTAAGTGTTTATATGATTTGCTGTTCAAATGGTAAACATCAGGGAAGAAGTAGATAATTTTAAAAGGCAATACTGGTAAATGATCAAGTAACTATAAATTGATCATAAATGATTTAGAAATGATAAATTTTTTATTCATTAAAAAGGGTTGGAATAGTGTTCTGAAAAGAATTATAGGGCAAAGATACTGAATTTAAAAGCAAACTTGAAGAATGTATATAATTTCTTTACGTTAAAAAAAAAGTTTCTGCTGAATCTTTAAGTTTCTTTCACTTATCAGTAAGAATCACAACTGTCAAACAACGAGCTCGAAGCAAAGGTTTTCAGATATAAAACACAATGTATATTCAACAAAGGTTGTAAGTATGCTTTAAAAATAGGATGATGTTACCATCTGAAGATTCCTTTTGTGTTTTCCTGTCGATCAACCACATAAAATATTTTGGCTTATTCTCACTGCTTCAGACTTACTTTTTCATTGTATAATCCCACACTGAACTTCAGGCTTACTTCTGAAACGCATTGTGTTCAACCCACATTTATATCTGTCCTCTGGATAAATGTCATCTCGATATATTTTGGCACTTGGCTGAAAAGCATCGAAGCGTTGAAAAGCATTTAGAATGCAACATTAAATTTATACTCCTAGGCCTTAACATTTCCTCAATTATGATGGTGGGGAGGGGAAGAAATCTGTATTATCTGTTGTAATAGGTTTGGTGACAGCAGATTCCCTTAAACAGTCTTGAATTAAGTAAGTAAATTGCATCATACTTGTCTCTGAAACATTTAAGAAACCTAGTTGACATTATTTTCAGAATTCTGTATATATAGGACATACATTAGTAAATCCCAGTTTTAGTGGAACTGAATGCACTATGACAAGATATTTCTTTAGTTTTTAAAATTCATACATACGTGGTAAAGTTTTCATTACACATGGGCCTTAGATCAATAGTGTATATATGCTTACATAAACGATACTATGATTACACTGATTTCTGTGCATACTGAACTACCAGGCTTTCAAGTTTTCCTAAAAACTCACTTTGAGAAATGTGGTGAATTAGGCTGTCATTAACTCCAAATCAGAATTTCTGGTTGCTTCCTTACCTGACACTTTTGCACATTGTACACTTTACACTTGATAAAAAGGGTTACTTTTCAGGTTAGAATAATGCCCAAAATTTTATTTTTCTTCATTGTTGGGAAGTTTAAAGTCAAGATTGAGTGCTTTTCTAGTCAGATGATAAGTCATCTTGGTTATTTCTGGAAAGTTCATAGCTAGTTGAAAAGTTGGCTCCAAGCGATAAGAAGTCATGTGCTAAAATAACTTACATAAGAAATGGAAGATGCTTCTCATCTGTTATGTAGGGATACACTCATTTTGCAACACCAGAACTATTCTGACGTCATCAGCGATGAGGTGTGTGAGGTTTGCAAGTTAATTTTTCCATTTCAAAGACAGCATACGAAAGCAGAATGGTTAAGATGTTGGGTATTTAATATTGGAAATCCTATTTTGACTTCAATAGAATTAAAATTTTGATTAACATCTTCAACCTATTCAATAGCAGCACACTACAATGCACCTATCCTAACATTTAGGAGACATAAGTAACTGGTTTCATGACCCTCTGCAAGCTTTTGCTTCAGGTATATCCCATAAAATGCATGAATTTGGACAATGTCTAAAAACCTGATATTTGGCTTACAAAGGTGGCATTTCAGAGGATGACTAATTGTGGGAGTTCTCTTATCTGTATTTGGCACATGCAAATGTTGCCTCATGAAAATAATGTGCTGACAAACACCCAATACTACTAAGTGGAACATAAGACTGGTATTAAACAATAACTCTTCTTAAAAACATGTAGGTTTTTGTTCTGAGTGTGGGCTGAGTGTTTTGGTTTTTTTAGTAACAAAGACATAGTAGAGAAGAGAAGGTAAAGAGAAAAAAGGAAACATAAAAAAATATGAAGAGTCATGGAAATAATGAAAAATATTGCTTTGATAGTCATATTGTTTTAAAGTATTCATAAATAAGGAACTTGTCTGTTTCATTTGCCGTGCCTTATACTTTATAGTGAATTTCATTCCTATATGGTCAAATTGTTTGCTTTAGATTACACAGAGCATCTGATTGAGAAAAAAAGAACAAAAAAATATTTTAGGCTATAATAGGAGTGAACCAGGATTATCTACTCTCAGATAACTGCCAGCTGACACTGTAATTCTATAGAGTTCTGTACATTGGAGCATTAGATAGAAAGAACATTACAAGGAGCAAGATCTGGTGCAGGAAGCAGATTAGTATAACAAGCCAATAAAATAACTTTGTTCCAGTTTTGTTCTAAATAAATACATATAACTTTTTTTTTTTCCTTCCCTATGAGAATAGTACAGCATTACTAGAATGTATTCATTTGCAATCTTGCAAATATAGCTAATCTCTCTCTTTTAGATAATTAAAGATTCCTGTTTAATAATACTTATACTATTGCTGTTAGGGATTTGTTACATATTTATGCTTCTAATACTAAACTATTTTAATTACCAATTTTCATATGCTCTTTACTAACCTATTTCTGTTAAGACAGTTTTATGGCACACACACCCGTACATATACACACACATTTACATTAAAACCCCCTCTACTTGTAATCAACGAAAAGTGCTTGGGAAATGAATACTGTGTATGCAAATGACATGTAGCTATTGCTAAGATTACAATGTTAATTCTTTATCAGATAGATTTACTGTCAGTTCAATTGACATTAAAATATTTTAATCTGCTGACGTGGGCTGTAGTTAGATTCTATTATAGATTATGTTTCCATAATTTTTTTATATTAGACATAATAATCTATATTTTAGGTTGTGTTTTTTGTTCTTAGCTTTTGGAGCACTCAACTCCTGGATTGCTGAGTGTTTAGATTTTACATTTCTGAAATCTGGATTGATTGTCCATGTTTGAAACATTACTTAGGAAATGACATTTCTGTCAGTTTCTAATGAAATTTTAGCATGCAGAAAAATATTTACTAAAGGATGTGTGCCAAACAGAATTCTTTCTATATGATAAACATAATACTTCTAATAGGTAAAATGACTTATTATTAAGCTGAGGCCCTGGATACATATAACTTAAATGGAACCCGGTTGTCTTTGGAACCTCATGGGATAAACTTGTGTATATGTGCAGGCAGGGTTGTTCTGTCCAGTTTTCTTAAAAGTCACTGAGGCAATAAAGTCTTCTAGTCTTCTTCTCTTTCCTTCATATTTTTTTGGTTGTTTTTGTTGATAGAATGCATGTCTTTTTTTAGAGGAAAATTGCAAGAAACCTGAAAATCAGAGAAGTCTAATTTTTTTGCTATATTGATGATGATGAAATGAACAACTTGTTTGAATCTCCTTTTCCTCAGTCAAGAAATCTTTTTTTCTGTCATGTAAGTAGTGTTGGTTTGTATATCAGCTTTCTGGTATCCCGTGGACAACAGTTCTGATCCCTTGCAAAAATCATATACGTGCAGCCAATGAGTTGCTGGTAAGCAGACAAATTCCATTTAGACAGCAATGGCCAGAAGTGAACAACTATCCTTCAGTTTTGTGATCTGTTTTCCTCTCATAGACTCTTAATATTATTTTGGAAATTATGATCATAGGAAGCCTCTAGCTTTGTTCCTAAAGCAAGCATTGTAGTGTTTATTGTAGTTGGTGTGTATATAAGATCCAATATCACATTTTCAAAAGACTCAGAATTTAGAAAGCTGGAAAGACATAAGCGATTGCCTTATTATTTGTCTTTTAATAAAAAATAAAAGGGCCATGATTTTTTTTATTCACTAAAATTAACTTTCAAGGATAACTTTTCTCTCTATTAGAAGATTAAATATCATCTTAATTTAACACTAACACATTTGAGACTCTTCATAATAAGGCGGCATTGTGTAATGTCTGTAACAGCAGCTATATTTAAGGTGCAGTTCTAGCTTTAAAATTAGAACTATAGAAACATAGCCCTGTACTTTCATTTGTTTGAAATTTCTTCTAGAGATGAAACGCACTATGTGCTTTCATTTTGCATTTGGATTTTTCTCTGCCACAGAATTTTTAAGTGAACCTAAAGGAAGTTTAATTTTTCTCATTGCAAACAAACATACTTATCAGGGAAAATGATGAATCTCAATCACTTCACAATGTATCTTTGCAACATATTGACAATTTATACTAAAAGATATGGCACAAAACCAAAAGCTTTTTGGGGAGGGATGGAAGTGTAGCTTTTTTCCCCATTTATGGTGACTGCTATTATTATTTGAATTTAAGGTTGAGCTACCTCATTCATACTAAAAATATGGAAGAATAACCTGGTCACATCACAGCTCCAGTTTTAGTCACTGCAAATTTTTATTTTTATTTTTTTTTGTAAACTGGACAGTCTAAATTTTCAGTTGAGTATGGTCTGTTGGACCATAGTCTGCAGGTTTTATTCTTTATTTTCCTAGCTCAAAGAATCTCAGTCAAGGTGTCCTTCTGGTATTCAGACTGAAAGATTTGCCCAGCTGTCTGTTGAATGTGTTACCTTTACTGGTTTGATAAATGGAGTTCTTCCTAGGGCAATTGATCTGTCTGTCTGTACAAGCTTGTAAAATTCATGATTCCAGTTTGGCTTTACTCAAGTTTCATAACAGGTTGTCAGCTTTGCGCCAAGTGGCAAGGAAAGAAATTAATGTATAAATTAAGTGTGCATCACAAGGTACTCATATATTACTTAATAGGGACGACAGAGTCATACGTAGAGAAGATCTTGGAGTGTTGAAAAGCAATATTGAACCAGCGATGTCTGTATCAGGCACTGGAGTTAGAGCAGAATAATTGGTCACTTGAAATGCAAAGTGTCTGGACTTACTCTACAGAGAAGTAATCAGAATAACTGGAGAAAGAAACGATCATGCTCACAGATAACAGTCACTATAGTTATGAAGTCCTCTTGCCCCACATTGTCTCCATTCAGGGTTTCTGTAGCATCCATGAAGTCTGATTTCAGCCTTGCTCTCAGGCAGAAAAACACACATCCTGAGCCAAACACCTCCCTACAACTAATTTCCACAAGAAATATTGAATTGCACCCAGGATTCAAAGTGACTCGCACACCTGAGTTGTTGAGCAGTGGCTCCCTGAAGCACTCCCTGAAGCACAGCCGGCTGACCCCAAAGCTGTCTGGCTCCATCATGCTGCATGTCTATACGGCTTGCCGAGTTCTCTGGTCTCCTTACCTCAAAATCAGACAGTGAGATATCTATTTTGTAAGGGTTTTTGCTGTCAAAATAAAGTGTAAGTTTATATTTGTATTTTACCCACATTTTTTTTCCAGTAAAACCTGCAGAAAGCTGCTAACAAAAAATGTGTTTGCTGAGGTGGCTTCTTTTAATGAAAACCATGATTTCTGCCTGTTAAGAAAATTCACACCTATTTATGAAACTCTTCTTCAAGAAATTCTCAGGATTTCTTTTCTCACCTCATTACAATTTATTATGAGGGTTTATCTCTACTATTACTTCCTTGGGGTTTGGTTTTGAGAGTGTGATCAACCTGTACTTATCCTTGAAAAAACCTAGAAGGAAATTCAGCTGATAATGTAGAAGAAAAATGTTTTTGATGTTTACTAAAATTTATCAATAGCTTTTTTAATAACAATCTTCTGCAAGATCTTCAAGATAAACTTTTTGGAACAGTGATGTTGTTGGTACAACTTCCTATGGTGATTTTTGGATCCATAACATTTTTTTACTATAAAACGTTGATAAGCTGTTTCTCATGTTCTGAGAAATAATGATCCATTTTGTTTGAAGAACAGCATTTATGCTTTTCTAAAAATAGCTATTGCTTTAATGTATACAGATGTTCTGCACTATAAGGGAAAATCCTATCATCATTCATGATAGCACATACATCAACTCTATTTAAGAGCTTGTATGTCTTTGGCCACCATTTTGGTTACATTGCCTAGGTTTATCATCTATTCTACAGTTAAAAATACAAATCAGCACAGAATATACTGAATATCCATCACCGAAATTTTGTGCCTTTTTCAATTCCTGTCCTGATTTATCCTGAAAGGAACGTTTATATGTAGAGCAATATGAGAAGTTAATTGCATCCACTGGTGCTGTGTAATAAATTTTGTTATTTTCCCATACCTTTAAGTGAAAATTAAAGCAGGAAGACCTTTACCACCTCTTTAATTTTTGTTCCTTTTCATGCAACAACAGGGTTTGTAGATCGGTCATTTTGCTTTATGGAAGTGTTTCACAATCCTTTTTAAATCTAGAAACATGTGCCATTCTGTTCTATGTTCAAACTAAAATCAAAGCAAAATTATTTCAACCTTAAAAACCATAATTCCATTTCTCCATTCTTCCATTTCTCAAATTTAAATCAAATTTGATCAGAAAAAAAAGTCCACTGATTTAAAAGCCAATTTTTATCTCACTGTGATTTTTTGAATAAAACCTGAATGCTTAGGAATGTTAGAAAGGCTATGGTTGAGAAGAGAGGAGTCAAAACAGCAATGAAGAATTATTCTTTCACAAGAGACATTTTTAGACCTTTCCTAACCTGTTAGTGATTGTTATATTCCCCAATGCTTGTTTTCTTCAAACTTGGTGACTGATCAGTTATGCTTTTTCCTTTTCACTTTAAAGAAATGCTTTTATTTCTATGCTGAACACCAATGCTATGACCATTCGTGATAAAAAAAAATAATCCCACTATTATCTTTTTCCCCAGGAAAAGACAGAAGTATAATTAAAATTAGTTCATCCTAAGAACTCTTACGTTGTCATTAATGACCACATGAAAGACTAAGGGATCGTGTCAAGTTTGAAACTCAATTCTTCCATGAAAGTAATTGCAAAGATGTTTACAGTTTTCAACACTAATATTAAAGGAGGTTTAGATATAAAGATACTATGGTGAGTAAAATACTGTGGCACAGTAATTTTAGTATGCCTATTTGATTTCTTTGCTCTCTTATACTCTTCAAAGAAGAGTGATGTCAGACCATCAGAAAGAAGGTTGAGACTTCAAAGGACCTTGTGCTAGCTGGTACTGTGTTTTAGTATCAGAAAGTAGAAGCATTTAACTTCAGCTCATGCAACTGCTTTGGACTAGCATGTTACCAACACAGAGTGATGTAAGTGAAACTTAAACCGTTGCTCTTTAACCTGCTAACTACCACATTTTGGGTGAAATCCTGTTTCAAGCGAAATTGGAGGGATTTCTGCCAGTATTTTAAATAAGACAGGGATTCTTTTTTTCTTGGCATCTTTGAAGAATTGTACTGGCAAAGACTCTGGACTTGTAGCTAATTGAACATGTAAAAGATGTGGTATCCATGCTGAGCACTTCTGAGAGTCAGGGGAGATCTAAGTGAGTGTGGGACTGACCTGCACTATAAACAATTGCTGAATTAGGGTGGGTGTTATTACTGTTACTTCTTGCAATAAAATGCATTAGAGAAGTTCCTAATTTTAAAACCCATCCACAGAATTCAGTAGAACAGATAGAAGTTGAAATTTCTATATAATCACGCAAGTGTCTTCAGCATTGTGGCATTGTGGGATGTTTTTTCTTTGACTGACTTTATTTTCAACTCTGTATTAGCATGCTTTAATGCTTTTCAAATAAAACTTCAGATTGTAAAGAAACTTGGGATGAAAAAAAGGTTAGAATTAAGAAAAGACATGTCCTCAATAAGAAAATAATTTTTTATAGCTGCAGAGGCTTAGATTGGAATGACCTTGTATAAAGGAATATGATAAGGCAAGAGTAAAAACTAAATTAGAGGGAAAAGAATGAGATTTTTCATGTCAGTGAAATTGTCATAGAAATATATGTATGGAGGATAAAAAACATATAAGCAATTAAGCTCCCTATGTTTGTCACATGTTAGTGGAAGATGAGACAGAGACAGGAAAGGAGTGCATCTCTGCTAAGGAAACCAAGTACTTTTGATTTCAGAGGATTTTTCTTTCTGCTGAGTTAGAAGAGAAAACCACATGCAACTCCATTAGATAGTTTCTAGCTGTCTACATCAGTAGGATAGTGCTATTCATATTTTTTGTCCATTTAAAAAATTCCCCTACGTGCCGTGTACCAACTTTGTGACCTCCATCAAATGTTTTAAGTTTGATGCAGTCCTACACAAGTCATCTGCAAATCTCCACTGTTATAGCACACATCCAGACACTTTCCCTGACTTGAATACATAAATTTCAGTTTCTAAACCACGATGTATTTACTCATGACTCCATCTGTCTGCTCATTTGCAGTCTCCCCAGTAGGGAGATTTTTGTAGAACATGTTAAAAACAAAACAGGAAAAAAAAAAGCCTCTCAGACCTTAAAGAAATATATTTGGCAATTAATTGAAGAGTTTATGTACAAATAGTATATACTGCAAGTCTTCTAGCTCTTGAAGGGCTGTTTTATTAAATGCATTCACAGAAGCTTATGATTTTTATTTCTTTGTACTTTAGATATCATGCAGACAACATTTTGAAGCAGCAATTATTTGACAGCTGAAAGAGTTTGGTTTATTGTTTTGTCATAAAAACACTTTCTGAGCTGGTGAATGCATTGTCAGGGAAGGAAGTATTTTGTATAAGAGTATTTGCTGCTAAGTATGGCAAAGAAAACTAATAAAATATATCTTGAGATTTAACTATGCAAGGAGGTTTGACTTGAAATACTTTTAAGAATTTTGGATTTTTATTACAATGGCCAGTGTAGTAAATCATAGCTCACCTACTAAGTGAAATGCTAAGAGATCACTGGACTACTTTGTGATGTGTTCAGTTTGGGAGTTCTATGCTAGACTGAGTGATGCAAATCAATGGATTTATTTAACAAAATAATTATTATTGTATTTTCTACAGTCTACTTTCTATATCTATTAGATGTCCTGTTTTAACAAGTCTAATTCAAAAAGAGGTGTTACATTTCCAGAGAAGGTCCTGTAATATCAGTAAGTAATTATGTATATGTAGCCTTAGTGATTCCTTATCTAATGAGTGGTCCACCAATTAAGTCCGTGTGTCTCCAATTTCGAAACAAGGAAGTTGTGTAGCACAGTATCAAATGCTTTGCACAAGTCCGGTAGTTATTCCATAACCCACCAATGCTGTAACCCCATCATAGAAGGACATCAGATTTGTGAGGCACGATTTCCCTTAGTGAAGCCATGTTTGCTGTCACCAATCACCTCCTTATTTTCCATGTGACTCAGTAGAATTTCCAGGTGAATCTGCTCCATGATCTTTCTGGGTATAGAGGAAAGACTGAGTAGCCTGTAGTTCCCCAGGTCTTCCTTTTTTCTCTTTTTAAAAAATGAGGTATTGTTTCCCCTTTTCCAGTCACTGGGACCTTCACCATTCTGCCACATCTTTTCAAATATGATGGATAGTGACTTACTTACCCAGTTCCCTTGGGAACCACAGATGCATCTCATCAGGTTTCATGGACATGTGCATGTTTAGGTTCCTTAGATGGTCTCAAACCTGATCTTCTCAAATGGGTGAATGGACACAAGTAACAAAAGCTAGATTGAAAGCTCTCTGAATATCATCTGAATTACATAACATATGTAAAATTTATTATCAGATCTTCTTGTTGATTTTCTTTTTAAAATAACTAATGAAGATATTTACTTTATCAAAATGTATCAGCAAAAGTATTGAATTTAAGAAAAGACCCCACAGAAACTATTTGTCTTAAATAGCTTATTTTGTATTTTTCATTTTTTAAGACAAGTATCGCAAAGGAAGTCTGTGAAAGGTACACTCTTTTCCACTCTGGATATAATTCTTCATTTCAGAGGAAGAAAAACAAAACCGAGAGAGCTTTAGTTCAATTTATCATTATTAAATTCTATCAAAACACAGATTTTAGATCTGAATTAAAAAAAGAAAAGCAATGCAAGAAGTAAATATTTGTCTGAAGCTCCTTAAAATATGTGATGATGGCATGCACTAGGTGTACTGAATGTAATAGAAAAAGAGGAGCTGATGAGATGGTAACTGATGCAGAGTAGTACTATTTAAAACTAAACCCCTGGGAGATCAGCAATTTAAAAACTGGGGAACTATTATTGGCAGTTAAGGAATATCAGTAAGAAGTGGTCAGAAATAATGAAATAAAGATTAAAAGTGGTCTAGGAAACCACACTGTCATTGGCAGTCTAACTGCAGAATGCAGAGGTGTCACTTAATATCTAATCCAGCAAAACTGATTCCATTGGGAGTTTGCTGTGAAGTTCAATGAATATAAAATAAAGTTCTAACCAAACCAGGTTAAAATGATGACTTTATTTTGCTTTTCCTGCCTTTATCTTCTTTAAAACTTTTGTTTTGAAAACTGAGCTGTGACTCTTAAAGCAGAAGCATAATACTGTCTCCTCATATTTCAAAAGATCACCTTTGTGTTTCATTAGTTTTCAAAAATATTATGTGAAACATTGACTTTAAGTTATATGGATGGGTGCCCAATATATTATAAAAAACATGAAGCTTTCTGCAAAGAGCTATGCATTCAGCAGTTTTTCATAACTTAAGAAGATCTACTGGTCATTTTCAAATTAGACAAAAGGTGCTAAAGGATGTTGCTTGGAACTGGATTAAAAATGTATACCAAATTAAACCCATCTGACAACCAGCATTATTTCATAATATTAAGCTTCACCAGAATATACCCCACTCTAACTCATATAATTAAATGACAGCTTATTCCCACCTCACTTTAGCAAAAGACAAGGGGTTTAAGATTTAAGTGTTTATTGCTGCTTTACAGTTCCAGCTGTAACACACAGTACAAATTATATATGAATCTCTCTTTTGGAACACTCTTTAATTGCAAAAAGTGGAAGTACCCTCTATATTTATATTTTATCTATAATAAGAAAATAGTAATGCTTTCTGGGCATGAGAAGGCCTACAATTGAGCATGCCTAGGAATCCAACGATCCAGCGATCTTTAGGAATTAGTTCTTAAGGTTCATTTCATTATGAAAACTGTAATAAGCAAAGACTAGCCATTACTCCAAATACATGCTAATATAAAACAGATGTTATAGTACCAGAGAGGGCTATGCTTCAAATTCATTTTAATTACTCTTGAGTGCTCCTTCTAATGACAAATCTTGTCTTCTGCTCCTTATTCTGAGTAGAAGACATGCCACTTAGCTGCTTTTGAATGCATCATTAGGCTGAAATCTTGCTGTTTTTAAAACTCATTAGCCTGAGGCCAAATCAATTTTGCCCCATGTGCCTTCAAAAAAATAAATATGTGATGAAACTGTTTTTCAACAACCAACCAACCACAAGATTTTCCCACATGAAGTATGGTTTATTCGTTCATCCCAAATTACATAACCTGCAGAACAAAGAGATTTAAACTAAGACCCACAGAATGCTTGTAAGTCTTACCTAAATTGAGATTCTTCCTTGACTGCTTTTGACAGTTCATTTTAGTAGTATCAACCTCATCTCCTACATACATTGACTTTGTCTTGCAGTGGGCTTTTTGTAACTGGGTGAACCTGGTGTAGCTCTCTTTTCCTCCATTGCTTTCCAGACCAGCATCTTTATGGTTGTAGTGTTTCTTTCCAAAAGTTACCACCTGAGCAGGTGTCAACCTGATATTTATTTCATGTTCCTCATGAAACAATATGGAGAATGTAATTTTTACCATGGCTTTGCCTTTTTCTTACCTTCCTCATTTTATTCAGTTTTCTGTGTTCAAACAGGGTAGTAGCATGTAAGTAAGTATATGCATGCAATATTCATATCATTTCATATTTAATATTGTCAATACCTGCAGAAATATTTTAGCTTTTTCCTAGATATTTGAATTATAAAAGGAAATTACATCAAGGACATCTGAATTTAAATAACTGTAATTATATATCCAGATACTTAAGAAAAGTGATTGTTGAACTGCTATTAATTCTATTGTTAGGTGTTTCTTTTTCTCTGTCAAGATAGAATCATAGAATCATAGAATGGTTAGAGTTGGAAGTTGGAAGTTCCAACCCCCCTACTATGGGCAGGGACACCTCTCCCTAGAGCAGGTTGCTCAAAACCCCATCCAACCTGGCCTTAAACACTTCCAGAGATGGGGCATCAACAACTTCCCTGGGCAACCTGTTCCAGTGCCTCACCACCCTCACAGTAAAGAACTTCTTCCTAATATCTAATTTAAATCTCCCCTCTTCCAATTTAAAACCATTACCCCTCGTCCTGTCACAAGATCAAGATTACTGTTTCATAGGTGAAAACTTTCAAAATATAACTTTTATTAAAAGCTGCAAATATATTGATAGAAGAAGGAATAAATGGAATTTAATTTTTACAAACCAAAAGTGATATATGTTGGGTATTTTTACACCGGTCATTAATTCTCATGTGCATCGTCATTAAATCATTATGATATTTAGAAGTGCATGGAAACATAAAAAGTCTTAATAAAATATGAAATGTTTAAAATAGAGCTGAATTTCTTTTTTTAATGTTGCAGTGATATTTGACAAAGAACTAGAGACATTTTTTTTGAAGGAAAATATAAGTATGAACAAGAAGGAACCCCGAGTCATCAGAACAAATCCTCCAAGTTTCACAAAATCAAATGTGAATTTTGCTGATTGGGGAGAACAATGTTTATATATACTTAAACAAATGTAATGTATGTACTTACGCTGGTCTTCATGTTATCTTACACAACTATTTCAGTTTTATTTTAGCACTGGAATCCAGTGTCTCTCTCATAACTCTGTAAATCATGAGATGCTTGTCCATCTGGGGAAAAATCGTTCACAGCTGTGTAGCTGCTTCCTGGACTGCAAGTCTCACAAGCCATAGCAATAACATCACAAACCCAGTGGTTCCGCTTTTCTCTTTATTTACAGAAAGGAAAACATTTTCTGTGAAGCAGATGCAAAGGAAGTGGGCCCATCCTTTGGCAAGCACTAATAACTGACTAATTTCATCATGTTTTAAAGAAAGTAGATAGTACTTCCAGTTGTGAAAGTAGAATTGAGTTTACTGACTGAGTTTCTCAGATATGAGTCGATTTCTAGAGAAGCCATGCTGCATGCATTCCCGATAGAGGACTGAAACATGAGCCAGCAGAAATTACTTCAATGAATACACTATTGGAACGCATGTTCTAACAGCTAATATGTCAATAGCATATTGCAAGCTCACATTTATCTTGGGTGGGATGATGGCAGTCATTTTTGCTATTTCTAGGTCACAGATTGTTGTCATTTATGTAAGTTAGAACAGTGTCCTAGGAGACATTTTGACTGACTGACTTGTCAATGTGCTCCATGGCTTGGTCTGTCAAAATCAGCACGGTCCCTTTAGGGCATGAAGCAGGGGAAGCCAAGAATTATCACATGCTTTCACTCAGTTGCTCAGAGCTGTTTCATTTCCTGTGTTAGAATTAACTACCCTTGGGTAATCTTGGCCTCTGCAAAGTAGAGCACTTGATTCTCGCTACCTCTTACCTGAGTTTCTACATTCCCACACTTAGGAGCTTTCCTAAGAATGGCTTAAGAAAGCATCTTGTCACTACAGGGGAACCAAAGGACCCAAAATGTGAGAGTGAAAATGTAAAATGTAAAGACACTCTTGTTCTTTCTCACTCCAAGTTATTGAGGGGAAGGACAGAAATATACGTGAGTTAACCTTTTTTCAACTTAAATATACCTTTTGTCACTTGGTAAGAGAAATATTTCAGTGAGAATTGATAATAAATGAGGAAATATATGCATAAATCATTAAAAAAAAATATTTCTTTAAAAAAAATGGTTTAAAAATATGCTAATTTACTTAAGTACAAAGTCAGGGTTGTCCTGGCACTAGATATGATTAAGTGTTTGGATATTACATAAAAGTATCAATGCTTTAACCTTTTCTATTTTTATTCTTTTTCATTATTGGCTGATGATCTCATACATACCCTCTAGCAAGGAGGACGGTGTGCAGTTTCTATCTGAGAAAGTACATTTTCAGGTCCAGTGAGGAGGAGGACCATGATGTCCCTAGAGAAGACCTGGCATGACTGGAACAAGGCTGTATTTCCAGAACTGAGCCACACTCTCTAACTCCCATGGCACCAGCCTTCCTGTGCCCAGGCACAGGCAGTGAACATGCAGCTGATGAATACCAGCAGATGGAGTCTGCTTTCATCAGCATAGCCATAGCCTGTATGTCAGTGAAGAGAAACTATATTAGAATGGAGGCTTAAAATGAGAGAAGATACATAATTAAAAAGTTGAGACTCCTTATCATCATGTCATTTTAACCTTGTTCCATTAGCAAAAATAAAATAAGTCACTCAAGAGCAACTGTATTTGAAAGAGTCTATTTTAAACTCGTGTTCCAAATTGCCTGTGAGTTTATAATAAGCTGTACTGGGTTCTACTGACATTAACTTTTTGTCACTATGCTTTCTTTACTGATATATTGTGATAATTCCTTGTATATTGAGTTAGAAAACTATGCTTCACATACCTTCAAGTTGATATTAATTTAAATATATTCAACAAGTTAATAAATATCCTATTTCCATTTTGACTTTTCCTATTATATTCCAAATTGTTGCAAGCATTTAAACAAATTACTTACTGCGTTGCAGACACACTAGAGGTGATTAAAACAATTGAATAACTTCTTGGAACAGTATGAAAATCTTCCCCGCTTTCGCACATGGTTCTTGGTAGGAGAAAATGTACAGGTCACAAGCACAAAGACAGAAATGGTACTTGTTGCAGTCAGGACCAAGGAGCTCATTGCGGTTCTATGAAACTGTAAATGGTTTAGCTGTGGCTGTTACACATCTGTATAAATGTTTTCAAGGTGGAAATTCTAGTGGATTGTTTTTGTAGGCTATGCTGAAAGGCCATGGGTTATGTGATAAATGAGGGGGAAAATGGTGATATATCTCATGATATCTCTGCTCCTCTGATGGAAACAACTGTAGGTTAGTTGTCAGAAACAAGCTAAGTATACATGGAATCTTTCTCATATTGTTGACATGGTCCTCAGTGATGATAAATACTAAAATGTACTTTGTTCTGCGAGGTGCTTCTACAATATCTAGATAACTGAACAAAGAAACAAGGCTAAAAGATTTGAGATTTAAAGGTCAATAAGAGAATTATGCTTTGAACTTAAGGAGAGGGAGCAGAGTAATTTGATTTTGGAGATCACGGGTAAGCTTGAAGAATCATTTTATTACACTTCTCTATAAGTCACTTCCTTCTTGAAAGATCAACTGATGCTAAATAAATCTAGTCTTCTGAATGGAATTTTACATAATCCAATGAAGGTATCATACCAAAAAAAAACCCCATAAAACCAAAAAGACAGAAGGAAAAGAGTAGACTAAATGTTCATTCTGGATCTTAAGATGACAGGGCGTTAGAAAATCCAGTGCTCTGTCATCGGGTTAAAAGAGACTGTTGGATTTCTTTCAAGCCACTTTGTACTTTCATTAAAGTAAATTGCGTGCTTTATATTTCTGATGCAGCCAGAATTTTTATGGTAGCATAATATTAATTCTTTAAGCTATTGATGACATTTTTCTTGTGCCACCTTAGAAACTGTTTTCCCTAATCACTTTCTACTTCTCTAAGCCAAGTGTGGGAGGTGGACTGTATTTGGGAGAATGAAAGAAGTGACGGTTAATGAGTAACTTCAGTGAAAGTTACCCTCTTCCATCTTTTCGAGGAGAGTTCTCTGAAGCCTTCTGGAGCCTGCTGCAAATGCATGAGTCTTTCATGCTTCATTTCAAAAATCATGTCTCTTTTTTTTCCCTAAATGGAAATTGTCAAATTTTGCAAGAAAATAATTTTCTTCATATAACGTCTAACTCATGGAACTTCCAAACATAGTTTAGGTAAGGCAAAATCAGAAGCCATCAGTCTTTGAAGAGAAAAAATGTTTGCTTGTCAAATATTTTGGTCAACAAACAAAAAAGCATGAACATGAGCATCCTCTACTTCTTGACTAGAGAGAAACATTCAAAACTGTTGTAAAATATTAGCGACTAACCAGAAGCTGTATATAGCGTTGTGGAGTATAGGTACAGCTTAACAATGATCTCAACACTTCAATGCTCTGGCACTCCCTTATTTCAGTCAAGAAACACAGTTTCAGATATTTATGGTGCCATCATGTGGAGACTTTTGAGCATTTAAGAGGTTGAATTAGAAGAGCTTGATTAGAAGAAAAGGACAGTTGGCCTCAAACTAGTGATGGTAAGCTTGAGCTGTGAATGGGTGCATGAATTTAAAAAGTTATAGCTCATTTCTGAGTTGCCAAACTTCTGATCTGGTTGTCCTCCTTGGGTAGTTTCTCATAGGAATCACACAATCCACCAGGACTTAAGTATTTTACTTAAAAAAACCAAGTATCTATGACCTTTTTCTCAAATGGGCAAGAATATAATTCTGTTGTAGCCTAACATAGCTGAAGTAAAATAATGAAAGCTAATTTTCACTCTCTGACATAGTTAAACAAAAGTAAATGTAAATGTAAATGCAAAAACATTTTATACCAAGCCTTAGTGCTTTCCTTTGGCCAAAGCCGTCTTGGGTTGAAATCATGCAGCAATATGCATGAAGGTTTTCTGCAAGTATGTTAAAAAGACTAGGTCAGATTTGCATGTATCAGTATCCAGGCTTATATGGGTGGCGGGAGACAGCTATGCTCTTTTGTACATGATCTTAAAGATCAGAAAAACATTTCTCAAACAGAAACAAATAACGTCGTTATTTGTTTCCATTTGTTTTCAAGGAAAAGGCGATGAAATCCACCTAGGGAGAGACTGAAGTAGGTCATTTCCTTTTTTTCAGTAGATTGAAGATGGGATATTATAATAGTTCCAGAACCACCTTTTAATTCTACATATATTGGCCTGCACAGATGGCAGTGATTCATCGTGACAGCCTATTTGTGCTCTTTTATTTAGCTGGGTAGGCCAAGTTGTTCTTTAACAGTTCTTTTATGAGCATCCAATTAGATACCTCTATGCATGCAGAATGATACATGGTTTCCTAGACCTTTCTTTTCGTCCCTTGGGGAAAACAAAAAATTGACCCCTCTGAATCTGCAGTGGTTATTTTCTTAGTTTTCTGGTAAGACTATTTCGTAGTCCTAGTCTTTCTTTATGAAACAGAATGCTCAATCTTCTGCTATTTAAACTGAAGAAACTTCTTAGTTGCTACAACTGATATCTCAACAGCTGGTTATCAGCTTTTTAGATCTGTGTATTGTATAATTTCGTTTCGAACATGACAAGGTTTTAGAGTAAGGACTTTTTTTTTCTTTTTTCCTTTTTTTTTTTTCTTTTAAAAAAGTGGTCAGTTTATGGATACAGTATGGAAAATTCAATTATTTAGATGTAGCTTGTGTGCAGAATTTTGGTAAATTTAAACAGACTAGCAGATTTATATAAGAGGATGACAAGTAAGAATTCTGTCTCTCTGAATTTTTTATAGAATTTTGATGGAGTGAGTGGTAGGACTATACAGGTATTCCTGTGTGTACTGATCTCTTACTGCAAATATATGTTTTGCATCATCAATCTCTTGTTCTCCTGGGTGTTAATTTTGAAAGTCATAGCCAGAACAGTGAGATAAGATTCAGTATGGTGCATCATATTAGAAAATAGTTGGTGCCTTGTGAAGGGAACCTGGAGAAGGGAAGAATTGTATGCAGTCAAAAATAAATTCAGTAGATAAATTGCAAGGTAAATTAACTAAGAAAGTACAAATTATCAAGAAAGGAAGTCAAAATACATGCAGTGAATAAACTCAAGGAGTTTGTTTATTTGGGAAGGATACTTTGCAAGTAGGTAATAAGTTATAATTAGGTTATATCTTAAAAACCTAAACCTGCCAAGTTTTTCCCCTAGTATATATTATTCTTACATAAAAAGAGAAATTATTGTTGAGTCCAGTGGGACTCTTAGCAGTTACACAGAAAATTTATTGTAACATTACCACTTAGCCTTCCGTAACAAGAAGAATTGGGAATCTTGGGAATTGTAGTACATCACTGTATTGTAGTACAGATATTTACTGAGCTGTGTGACTTTACGGTTTGCAGGGTTAGCATTCTGGTAAAAATATGGGATTGGTAATGGAAGGCTCTGTAGTCATCTGAAGTGGAGAATGCACTATAAACATCGTGTTTTCTGACATTCACAGACTTAAGGAGGGAAGGGAGTTTCCATTTAGCTTAAATTTTTGTGCTGATAAAGTTAACTTTGGGTAGAAAAATGCTTTACCTTTCAAATGAGATTTCTTTATTTAGATTTACATTAGCAACCCAGTTACAACCTCCAAATCTTTCTCAAAATAGTGAGTCAAATTTCAGTCCAAGTCAATGCCTCTTTCAACCTATGGAAGAATGATTTAGTAGGGTATTTTTTTGATGTTATTTTGAAACTCTTAGATAGACCTCTTGAAGAAATACAGGGGGAAAGAGGGAAGATTCTTTCTTTCAGAAAATTAAGATTAATTTCCTAGAAGGTTGCCGATACTAAGTTATGATTATTTTTTCAATGCTTTTGATTATACTTTTGAACAACTGCTAGTAGTAAAGCTCATAATCTAAATGCTTATAAACCATCAGCTTTACTGAATGTGGATAGACAAATAGTCTAAAAATTGGGAGAAAAGGTGTTAAGAGTTGTTTAAACATTACTGTTACACCTTTAATATTTATATTGTGTTAGTACGTTAGGTAACTGTGCAATGTACATGTACACAGAAAGATGGTCCTGACCACAGGGTTGAAAGTCCAAATATGAGAGCAGCATGTTATTTAAAAAAAAAAGATATGAGGAGACCCAAGAAAAAGTTAAAGAAATCTGGTTGTTATGACAGATTACAATGACGCTAAATTAATCAACTTACATATTTCAATGTTTGCAGACTTCACAGCTTAAAAAAAAAAAAATTTAAAAAAAATTTACACATTTCAGAATATTTATTTCAGATTTTCTCTTTTTCTGAGGGGATGTAAAAAGAAAAATAAACCAAAACCAACTTGTTGAGTACATAAGCTAAGCACATACTTTAAAAAAAAAAAATCATACTACAAGTGAAAATTGCAATTGATCAGCTTGCCAGAAGCTGACAGGAAGGTGTATCACAATCATACCTGGTGAAAGAAAGTATGGGGTTGCTGTTGAAGGATATGGGACTATTCTGGGCTCAGAGCACAAAGAGGTCAGCGATTATAGAAATATGCACTGTGATAAGGAGAATTTTTTTACAACACTGATGCTTTTGATACCAGATATGTAACAGTAAATTCTGCTTGTGAAGTAAGGTGTTGCTGAACCTGAATAAGTGTCTTACATCAAAAGATCACAGTAAGAGCCAATAAGTGAAGTGAGTTTTTCCCCTTCATTCAAAGCAAATTAAGGGAGAAGATGAAATGCTAGTGAGTGGGGGTGTATTGCATTATTGTTATTATAACTACCCTCGTTTACTTACAAGGCTCAGTTTGAGTGCATGAGTACATTTTTTCACACAATGCACATTACGTACAGCTTGACTTGCAGAAATAGATCATCTCTGTAGGAAGATAGCAATAAGAAGGCTTTTAACTATTTTCAGTTGGAAACCAGTTCTAGGTCAAATTTATCAACGCTGCTGAGTGCTGAAGCTGTAAGCCAATTTTGTACATTACTGGAAATTAGGAGTGAGAATTTTCTTTTTTTTTTTTTTTAATGCAACATGGTATACATCATTTCTTTCAGTACCGTTTATTTTAGCTGTGCTTTCTTCTAGCAGAAATACCATTTTATAGGCATTCAATCCTTATTGGAGTAATAGTTCTCATCTGTATGCCCTAGAAAGAATTCTCATATTTGACAGAGGAGGATTTAAAAAGGGTGCTCTCTTCCTCGTAATTCTCTAATTGTGTTCATACCATGAAATAGCATTTCATTATGTCTTTTGGTGTTATAGGTGTTTTTTTTAAGTCTCAGGAAGCTGTTACCAAGTTACAAGTGTCTTCTCATATTTGTCATAATAAAAAAAAAACCCATGGTATCAAAAGCAAAGAGAGTTTTAAGTCACTTTGTAACCTTTGTAGCATGTCTGGTATAGCTCAGAATCTGACAGTGGTCAGCACTGTACACATATTCGTAAAGACACTGCCCCAGCCCCAAATGCCTTGTAAATCACACGGAACAAAGTGAAACAAAGCTATAAGAGAAGGATTTTCAATGTGAGGAGCTGATAAAGGGCAGAATTTGCTAAAGGTTACGATGTAAGCTTGCCTTAGTCGGACTCTAGTGAATGCCACCAGTGACATCCTTCTGCATGTAGTAAGACAAGAAGTATCTTTGCTATTCTTTTTCCATACCATCAAACACAAAATGTGAAAATTTTTGTCTCTGCCCAAATCTTGAGGTGCTCAATGTTACGTAATTTAATTTTTATATTGCCTGGCAGCAAAGGACTAATGGTGAATTTTCCTCATGTGAATGTAGTTTTAGTAATCAGATAATCCATTCTACAAATATATTCTCCAATAATCTTGAAAGGATTTGTTTCCCCTTTGAGTTTATATCTTTATGTGCCAGTAACATTATATAATCAAAATCAGCAAACTAGTATACCTGGAGTAAAGCAACTCGGCTTTGTGTTTACCTCCTGCAGTGAATCCTATTATGAAGTTGTTGGTTACTCCCTTCCTGTGGCATAAAGAAACCTTTTCTGACTCAGCAGGATCAAGAGGAGATGCTCTTTTTTTTTCAGGCTCGAGGCTAAGCGATGTCTGTCCTAAGTCTGGCAGGAATGTGAGCTGATAGGAGAAAAAAAAAATTAAAAAAAAAATAAAAATCAACATTTGGAAGAGAAAAAGAGAAATACTTTGATAATAAGGTGCTTTCTAAAAGATGCAGAGAGGTTGGTATTGTGACAATAAGTACGGAAGGAGGGAAGACTCTTACAGTCATTCCTTTTATTCCAGATTACACCTCATAAGATTTTACCAATATTATAATTGAAAAATCTAGTTGAAAAAATTAACACCAGCAATGCTGCACACAAAACACGTACTTTTATTTGTAGAGATTGCTGATTACTTTCTTAGAGCATAGTATAAACATTTTTAACACTACTCAAAGGTATATTTTGGCAAAAGCTCTAAGAACTATGTCAGTGCTTTGGAAAAAATCCTTTTGAGAAATCTTATCATCCCTATCCTCTTACAGAATATGCTAAATCTCTTATCCTATTTCCATCTTCTGCTTTACTCTACTGAAAACATAAAGCTTGTATTTGTTTTCATTCTTCAGGAAGTTATTTGCATCTGGAGGTTGTCAAGTTAAGTAACTTCAACTAAGGCTAAGGTCAGATCAACAAGTAGAGCTAAAGGACCTATAAAGCTTGGCTATATACCGCTGGCCTAAGCTAGCATTTCTCCTTTTAAATACGCACCACAAGAAACACCAGAGTCACCTGATGATGCCATTACTGTTAGTCCTAGTCACAAGACCTGGTAAGGGTTCAATCACCTATCTTATTGTCATGAGTTAATTCTTCCTCTGTTTTCAGCTTTACTGAAGGACATAACCAGTAATCAGTAGTTGTGGAATGTTGTTTTTACTCAAAGTAATAAATGAAGCACAATCGCTTAGATCTTGACTGATCTGGTTGTAACCTATGTATTTCTGCTTACGGTAAGTGCAAAGCACTTCATGTGAATATGTTATAGCAGTTATTCTGCCCAACCTATTGAAAATAAACAAAGACTTAAGCAATCAGTACTGAGAACAGGTCAAGAAAACAAGAAACAGGCCTTCCCAACTTCTTGTAAACTTAGCCTTTTGTAGTGAGCTTTCATTTCCAAGCAAAAGAAGATTTGTGTGTTGTATTGGTATCAGTATTGGTTAGAGAGAAGCTTTATACTCTCTTAGAGAAAATGTAACCAAATCAGTGGATTCAGAGGAAAACATCTAAACATGGCGGCAAAGAAATACCTACTGTAGCTACTTACCTGAGATCTCTCTTCCCAGCGCTCCAATTAACTTTAGAGTATGGCACTAAGACTCAATTTTTTTTCCCCATCAGAAAACAAGATTTTTTTCTCTGAATTATTCAGTGACCTTGTTTATATCATAAACTCCAAAATAAGGTGACAATTCTGTCATGTATTTCATGTATGACATTTCAAAGAATAAATGCTTCTATGGAATAAAGCAGAGGCTTTGAGACAGTATATATTGCATGTCTGGTGTTTTTGAAAAAGTGACTAATGTGTTACTTTTCTTGAATTCATGTATTTTGAGGGAAAATACTTCAGTGAAGAGGCTATAAAATGCAAATGTTTTGCAGATATCTATTTTTGGAAAGCAGAGAAGCCTCTGCAATTATTTCTCTCTAAATAAAATTTGGGGGTTTTGGCAGCATAAATGCCTGACTGCAGCAAAATAAACCAAAAATCTTTCTTTCTGTCGTGGCTAAATACTTTAATAATCATGTAAGGTCAATTCATATTAGTATTTACAAGTGGGTGTTTTTTTTTCCTATACTTAAAATCAGTGACATCTGAATAGACTGGGAGGCAGATGCTGGAAGTTTCATGAAGACTCATCAGCAAATTATGTGGCATAACTGTTGGGCAACAGCTATAGCAAATGCACTGGGGTCATTTGGAGTACTGGTCTAGTTAAGTACATTTTTATTTGCTTTGATGTTATGTTGCTTAAAACTATACATAGCTGCCTTGGGATAATGCAGAGCTCAAGCAGACCTAGAGCAGGGTGCGACATTTAAAACCCCTTGAAAAGAATGTCATGGTAGGACTTTCAATTAATTTATACTAAGAGAGCTTCATCTCAGAGAAAGAGATGGTCCAACTATCTCTACAGGTCACATATAAACTACAAATTAAATAAAGTCAAGAAAATGAAATGTCTCTCAGCTTATGTAATTTTCCTTCAGAAAGTCTTGTACCGGAGTAATTTATCTATGGGAAGCCATGTACGAGAACACTGTGAGAAGCCCAAAACTTAATTTGTATCTCTTTAGACAAAACATGAAGCTGGATCTGACAAGAGTCAAGTGCTTACCAGCTAGTTTTTGTAGGCTTGTTGATGGATTTGCCTTGGTGTGAAGTCAAATATTGACTGTTAAGTAATTGGAGTTCTTATACAGCACCTAAGATTCACAACCTGTGGTGGTTTTTTTTTCAAACATTGAGTAGACACTGTTATCTTTCTCTTTAAAATGCTGTATACCTGTGGTCTTGCAAATATTTAGGTCGGGCTTTTGTACATGCTACTAGTAATTTTCACCCTGACACTTACATGAATGTCTAAACTGAATTAAGTTTATTTGATGACAAAACAACCATGTAAAAGTCATGGATTTTTTGATGGCTTTAATGTTTGCGTACAAGGCATGGTGTACTGGAAAAAATGTGTTGCACTCTAAGCTAACAATTCATTTCTTAAACGGTAAGATGCTACCATGAAGACATTATTATGTGATCTTGAACACTGCCCAGAGAGAGACTTACTGAGGTTTCAACAAATAACATAGA
The DNA here is from genome assembly GCA_013400375.1 of Thinocorus orbignyianus. Taxonomy (NCBI): domain Eukaryota; kingdom Metazoa; phylum Chordata; class Aves; order Ciconiiformes; family Thinocoridae; genus Thinocorus; species Thinocorus orbignyianus. The sequence goes on along the minus strand of VXBW01001623.1, from coordinate 53,374 downwards.
CATGTTAAATTTCTAAAAGAAACTAAGATTAAAATGACAGTTTGCACAGCATAACTCCACTTAGGATTTATGTTCAAGGAACCACTAAAAATTCTACTTGATGAGATCCTATCAATTTTACAGGAATAAATTACTTTGGTATTAATTTTTAATCATTTTGGCAAACACCATGGGGTTTCAACTTAAAGGACAGTACAAATTCAATGCCACATTTATGTCATTTGAATTATGAGGGTATCTGTGGATGGAAAATATAGTCACATTAAAATATACTTCATGGTAATTTTGTAAAACTAATAAAGTTTTCCTGTGGGAAAAAGCCTTTCTGCTAGAGGATGCAGGAATATTTTTAAAAATACCTTGAGTTATCTGTAATTATTTTATCAACAAAGTTATTTGCTTAAGTTATTCATAATCATCTATTCAACACTTCTAATTAATTTTAATATTGTCAGTGTAAAATCTTTGCTCTTATCCAGTATTCCTTGCTTTTTGAACTCAACACAGATGATACCATCACTCTGCAACAGAAAAGCCCTTTAGCTAGTTAAAATATATGGATGTTATTATGAAATACTACATTTGTTTGTCTTTTAAAATATGTCAAAACTGGTTTTGAAGATACTGTGACATCTGGATCATGGGAAATACATGACCTGCTGGCTGAGGTGGCTTGCAATTTTTCTGGTTTATTATAGCTGCCTGCAGATCCCACTGGGCTATTGTCTCCTTCTCTCGTCTGAGAGAAGGAGAGAAAGGTGATATAAAAGTGATAATACTTGATATAAAATTCACAAGTATTATTATTTTTAAGTGAAAGCTGCCTATCTTGATACTTTTTTCCTTGGTTTAAGGAATAGCAATTTCTGAATTTGCCAGTAAAACAAGTTTGGAAACATCAAAGGACTTCTTAGTGCTGACAAGGGTTTCTTCCTTTCATAATCAATAAGGAAGAAGACTATAGTAAAAGCTACAGCCAGAGCTATGGAAGTGGCTGGGCATCAGTACAAATAAAGCACAAAGGTATTTACATTGCCTAGGCACAGATGAATGATTCAGCACATTTGTTTGACGTTTACAAGAAAAAAGAGACATAACATCAATAACAATGTTTAAATGCTTACCTGAACAGTATTTTGGATTTGAAAGTTTCTAAGACTAGGATATATTTGTTCAAAATCATTGCATTTGTGATATTAAGGTGATATCAGTGCATTCAGGCTCTTGGGGAAAATGTTTAATAGGGAATTATTTTCAAATATTCATCTGTAAATTGCCTGGTACATACTTATCTTTTGAAGAGTCACTACATCATTTGCAGTCTAATTTTAATCACGGCGGGATGAGGCATTAACTGTGGTGTTGCTACTGATACCTCCGCTCTGTTTCTGACAAAAACTATTAGACAAGTTGGATGAATGCAGCGTTTCAAACTCGGAGGTGTTTGGGTTTTTTTGACCATAGTTGCTTAGACTAGGAGAATCCTGTAGATTTTTCAAGACTGATTAAAACTAATAGTGCAAAATGAGACACAGTTTTCATACAATAGGAGGAAGAAAAATAGAGAAACTCAAATTTCTACGTAAGTTTTATGTATGTATTTACATAATCATGATCCAGGTTACAAATCTGATATATGTGTAAAACAGCACCAAGAAAGGAAAAGCTTACATACAAGTAGATGTTTTCCATTTGATTATCTTGTGAAGGGCATTAATTTCTGAATCCCAGACCTGGTGATTAGGGGTTTTTTTGAGTATGTGTTTGTTTGCGTTTCTGAGTTTTCCTTGTTCATTTTTCAACACAGGGGAGAAAAGACCTTTGAAATTAGGAAGTAAATGGAAGAAAATAGAAAAAATCTGCTATCTTTAATGTTCATTGTTAACAGATTAAGAACATCCTTAACACTCTTCAAGATATGCAATTTATACACTTACATTTTTACAGACACAAAGAATATATATGCCAGAGAAAAATGATACAAAATTCTAACATCCACCTGCAAATTTGATGTGTTTGAAACCTTAAAATGAAATAGGTTTTTTTCCACACAGTACCTTTTTTCTGTAGAAAAGAATTGTCTGTAAGACATACGATAGGTAAACTGAATTCTGCTGCACTGATTTTTTCTGAATATGTAATTACATGAAGCTTACAGGGAAAAAAAAACCAGCTCTGTTATGAAAGTATGGACAACTCACGCTGATATAAGGGGATTTATTGCCGCAACAATAAATGGTTTTCTGGTAGGGATTAATTCCTCTGTGTGCTTCCTGACTAAATAATTACTGATGTCTAAGTCATTGAAAGGTTTTGAGAGCCTCTGTGCTGCATGATGCTGGATCGTGTGCCTATTCTGCAAGAGCTTCTGAAAATGCAACTTTTCACCAGTGTATGGGAAGGTACACTGAATTATGGTATGGTTTTCAGTAAACCAAAGGTACAAGAGAGGAAGATCTATGATTTAAATCGTAGATACCATTCACAAATGTGCTCTCTGTGTTTGTGTGCTTTACTGCATCAAATCTACTTCCCAGCTTCGTACCTGCTTGAAATGGTAGAAAGGAGGGTGGAAAAGCAGGAAAGAAAAAGAAACTGAGGAGAGTGATCTGAGTTTTGCAGGAGTTTGACATCCGAATAACCCTCAGCATGTGGGAGGTCTTATGAACTTTAACCATTCAATTTCTTTAAAATAAGCTTTTGTGTAATTGTTTCAGGATTGAAGTTTCAGTATCCAGAGAAGTCTTGCCAAGACTATGGCACTTAGCACAAAGTGACACTTGCTGACAACTGTGCATCCATCTCTTCCTCCTTTTCCTTGTCAGGTTCAGATTCCACTGGGAGAGGTCTCAGCAAACCATTAAAGCGCAGGCGACAAACATTAAAAAATCTTTGTATTACTAAGAACAGAATTCAGTAAGGAGAAATACATATTCTAGTGAACTGAGAAATTTGGACAGGAAAATAGAAATGAAACCCAAATATTTTATATGCCTCCTGAATTACAAGCGTAGTTCAGTTGAAGTGGGAACAGACTGTGGTTTGTTTTTTTCCTCAATTAATATCAGCATTGCCCAGTGCCTCAACTATTAAAAGCAATATATATACAAAAGCATCTTTTTAGGAGGTGTGGAAAAGAAGAAAGATCAGAATTATTTCAAGAAATAGACTTTCACTAATTCGTTTTACTGGATTTATAAATCAATACTTAGGGTTTTTTAACTTTATTTCACCTGTTCTCTAAAGGCACTGTTTTAATCACTTCTGAGAGTTGTCATATATATGCAGTACTTGATTATATGCTTGGTAGAAGAAAAATGGCAATTTTATGTAAAGTCATATACATTATACACAGTTCTGTCATGAAGCGCTGCATGGATTTGTTTTTTGTAGTTTGTGGTGTTTTTATTAAAGGGCACACTGAATAGTCTGATTAGTGATTTTGAACAATTTAATAGGAGAGAATTAGATCTTTTTCAAGATAATTCAGAACAAGGATGACAGCTTGTCATCTGAAATTATGAAAATTAAGCTAATTGTTCCAGTGTAAAAAGGAAACTGAATGCAGATAAAAGCTTGTGTACATGCATTGCTAATTTTTTTGCTGTTTAAAAAACAGGTAAGTAACCCAAGCTGGAAGTGGTGACTTACCTTTAAGTTAAAAGATGCTGAAACTGAAAGATTAGAAATGCTCTGTTAGGGATTTCTGAACCCACAGAAGACAAATAAAATTATGAGGTAAGTATGGTTAACAGGGAAAAGTTGAGATTTTGAGTCCTTTATTAGTTCCCCTAAAGTACCATACCTGTAAAGTTCAACCTTTTTCATAAAGACAAGAAAGTACGTTTTTGGTATTACTGCTCCTTTGTGATGCTTCATCTGCCATATGTTTAATCTTATATCCTTTCTGAAGCTGGGAATCCTATTTGCTGCAGCGTCAGATGTGCCTCTCCTCAGTGATCACAGCTCTTTGTTGATCTATGTAAAAATTATGCTTAATATTACTTTGTCTATATGCATGGTATTAAACAAAGGTAAAATAAATTTAGACAACATACACCTTGTCCTTAGAAAAACTGCCACTACTACTAAGTAGATGAAAACAAAGCTCCAGGAAGGCCATGGGAGAGTCCTGAGATCTTGCAGAACTAGCAGAAAGCTGGTGATCTTCTACTACCAATGGCAATACTGTGCTATTTACTGGCCTTATAGCCTCCTACCAATCTGACAGACTTTGGTGAGATGACTGGCTTGGTAGATGAAGGAGTGTGTTGCATTTGTATGGCAAAGTTTTCATAGCTGGAGTGGGGTGTGGGGCTACAGAGGTGGCTTCTGTGAGAAGATGCCAGAAGCTTCCCCTATTTCTGATAGAGCCAGTGCCAGACAGCTGCCAGCCAAGACCAAGCCAATCAGCAGGAGTGGTTGCCAGATCTAAGATTTTTAGATCTAAGATTTTTAGATTTTGAATTCATGTGAATTAATGACCCTTGTAAAATAGTGACATACAGTGAGGTAGCTCGTATGCCTGTGAAAGAGTTATTTTTTGCTTTTTTCATTCTATTGTTTATCTTCTAATTTATTATATTATTATTTCTATTACTATTATTTATGAGTACTCGAATTAACAGATAACATCCTGAGTCTTTAACTAATTATATTACATTGATCTGCGGGTGAGTGAAAGACAAAGTTTACCTGCAGGGCAAGGTACTGGAGTTGTCTTCAGAAACTTACAGAGTTTATAGAAATCATGTTCGTTGTGTTGCAGTTTTTATGCCTTTCAGAGTTTCATTTTCAGAGGTTATTTTTTCTTTAAGTTCATGCCTTTCATTAATTGTTTCCAAAACCAAAATACAAACGCCATTATTTTTTCAGGCCTCATCGCTGTTTGGTGAACTGAAAAACCAGACACAATTTTAAAGTCGCACCTCATGCCTTTGTTTGAGATGCAACTGTTCAGGTAACTCTTGTTTAGCAGTGATAGCTTGGCTGTGGTCCAGCAGTTTAATTAGTGTTTGCTTACCTAATCTCTTAGAACAGATAATATTATTACTGAACTCAGGGACTCTGAAAATCCTGTATCTGACAAAGCAGGCTTAATGAAAATTGCTATGTTTTCACATTGTATTTGCCTTGGCAAGAACACCTACTAGAACACATATATTTTTCACTAGCTAGAAAACATGAAGTTCAGAGTTGCAATCCCTGAGTTGTTCGCTCTTCAGAAAAACAGAACTGAGCAGAATTAAAATTGAATGAAAACTGGAGGGGGAGTCGCAGAGAAGGACAAAGTGTACAACAGAGCATCATTTTCTAGACAGATGTTAATTTGTTTCTCACTGGGTGAAACCGATCTGCTGTAATGTGTTTGTGTGTGGATTTTGAAAGGCTTTTGAGCAGAATATCTGTGGAGCACTGAGGTCTGACTTCAGTGCCTGGATTGGTTTAGTTGCCTGATTTCTTCACACAGGCTAGGTAGCTTGATTCCTGCTTGACAGCTGCTGAGAGCTGAATTTTGGAAACTCATACAGCAGAGAGTCATTTTGCGTTTTGCTGAAAGGAGAGGAAACATGCTCAACCAGTGGTTCTCAGGAGCAATGCCACCTTGATTTTGTGTCTTTCTCCTTTGGCAAGGGTGTGGGGAAAGGGATGAGGAAGTCTGTTGTTAATGACTATGTATGGACCACAAAACGAAAAAGCTTAGAGATTATTTTCTTTCAGTGGGAAATTGAGGGTTACTCCGTCCTTTTGGCAAAAAGAAAGTCTATTTGCAAACATGGATACCTGCTTTACTGTACAAGTGCTGACCTTCTGTCTTAGAAATTGTACTGGTTATGAAATTATAGTGGTTATTATCTGTGGCTACGCATCAAAACCTTCTTTTGCATTTTCCTATCCTTGTTGCACGACCCATCACAATTCATTATCTAGTATCATTGGATAAACTGGCAACAAACTTGACTTTAATTCATCTGTTGAGCTGTAACTTGTCTTCATTTATTATCTTCTATACAGGCAGATAATCTGTCCCTGCAGCAAAGGTGTGCATGGCAGCAGGGGTAGATGCTGCTGTTGCCACCCCAAGGTGAGGTTTCTCCTCCCAGGATTCAGTGCTCAGGGTCTCCACCTGTATACACAGGCAATTTAGTCACCATCTAATTTTAATGTGTTTTATTTTCACATTCCAGGCTGTACCCTCACAGATCTTTCTCTACTGAGTAGACAGGAAAGCAATTTTCTATTGGGCACTCAAATTAGATACCTAAAGTAGACAGTTTGAGTAGTCCCCAATGTGTTACTTTTCCATGTTTTACAATATATGGATTGAATCATTCTTAAGAATCATGTCTTGGCAAAATAAAGTAAATATACTGGTTATGACATTGTTTTCTCACTCCTACGCATGCATGTCTCTGTTCTTTCAAATTGCTGTGTTGGGATCCACTGCTTCTGTGTGTATACTTTTTCAATAGGTCTAAAATGTCAATAGTATATCATAATTACCAAGCAGAGAATGAAAATTGTATGTAATTGTTCTCTTGGAGGGATCTCAAAGTCTTCTAGGCAGCATATCAAGTTTTCAGTTATGAATCTGTAGTTGTGAATCTTTTTAGTTAGGAACACAAGAGAAAAATTAAACAAAGGCAACTATGTTTTCTAAACTCTAGACTCTGTGGACTAAAGTATAAACTTGAATTGTTTTAATCAAAATGGAGAAATCCTTGAAGGAAATAACTGAATGTAGTCTGATGTGAGCATATTGAGGATTCATAAAGATATTGATAAAGATTTCTTTAAGGGTTTATTAAAATTAGTAAGGTGGTTTTTCTGCTGACAAAGCTAGACCCATGTAACAGAGGTCAACACGTAGCATCAGTAGCTGAAGCAATTGTTTTCAGTGCTGCTGTTTTGTAATTTCATCTTTACACTTTTGCCAAGATTTTTAATGTATCTCCAAAAGAAGAAACATTGTTTTGTTCATAAAATTCTATGCTACAAATATACTTCTTGGTACTACTAGTAATATCTCTCCTGTTCAAAGGGGAGTATTCCTTGTACTACAGTAATTGAGAAATGTGTTGATAAGTAAAATTATTTTTTCTCCCTTCTGTATTTCAGATAAACATAAGAGGTGAAGATAAGGTGGTTGTAGGGCTTTTCCAAATTGCTGGTCACAAATAAGAGAAAAAAAATAAGGTACACTTGCTCAAAGAAACACAAATATAAGTTGACCACAGATAAATGGAAGGTATACAATTTGGACTATGAACAATGAGATAGTTTCTAAATACTGGAGCTGGGAGATTATGAAGCAATTTCCAGCAGGACTTTAAGAAAAAAAGTTTTTAAATGGTCTTGAGATAAGAATTGATATAAGAATTTCTGTTTCCTCCATTGGTAGAGCTGATAGACTACTAGAACCATTGATCCAGAAGACCTGACCCAGTCCTGTCATTAAAAACAGCAAGTTATTTTATTAAGGAAGAGAAAAAGTAGGCATTTCTTTTCTTCTTTCAAAGTCTGTTCACAATAGGCACGCTTTACAATAGTGTCTACGAATAGTTTTACTTTCTGATACAACTTGATAGATTTAATTTTATTTGTGTATACTTAAATTTATTTAGTATTCAAGTAGATATTGCTCATTTTCATGTGAAACGTTGTCATTAACCTCCAGTATCTCCACATATTCATTTTTGGCAAAATGGATCTTACGATGTCAAGAATTGTCTAATAAAAGACAGAAAAATGCATTTATATGCAGATTAAATTAAAAGCTAAGCAGCTGTTGGCAACCCAAGAAAAAGATCAAAATATTAATTTATTAAATCTTCAGTTTTTTATTTATTTTTGTACGATTTTTCATTACCATATGTTTACTAAGTAACTTTTTTAATTCCAACGTTTTAGAGTTCAATTTCAATGTCTTTTGTCTGCAGTGGTTAATTCTTTCACTATTATATTATGTACTGCATTTTTCAATAGGGCCTAGTTCACAAAGGAATTAATAATTCTACGTTTGAAGGAATCGATGGCACCAGATATTCAATCTGGTCTTTTAAATATGCTTTTCACAACAGATCTTCAGGATATGTTAGGCTGGAAACAAAATATCTGGCTCATAAGACTGTTAGTTAGTTCTAAGACCTTTTTTTTTTTTTTTTTTTTTTTTTTTTTTATGTTCTCTTCTCAAGATATTTATTTATATCATAATAGGAATTATTTTATATTCTAATTAAAATTTTTCATTCCAGGCAATATTTTATAATTTTATAGGGCTATGCTGGATATAAGAGGGAAAGGAAAAAAACAAGCATAAGAATCCCTTAAAAAGAAAGTGGAGAAGTCAAAGACGAAATGAAAACCTTATACATGAATCAATTTTCTTGTCAAGCTGAAAATTTCTGATATGCCTGGAAAACAAAGAACAACAGAAAAACACTGTATTTCTAAAACCTTTTTCCTGAAGTGAAACCCCAGTCTTTCATGAGTTTATCTGGCATTTATTAATTTACCCTCTTCTGACAGTTTTTCCTATGACTGACTGCAGTGGGCTCCTGGGCTTTGAAACATAACCCATCTAAAATATGGCTATATACATGAAGATATAACATTAGTTTGAACTGTGTGATTATTGTGATTTTGAGAAGAAAAACAGCAGGTAACTAGAAGGTGAAAAAGAAATCCAGAATGGACCAGTTGGTATTGTAGTTTTTTCTCTGAGACATTGTATTTTCCAGAAGAAAAACCTCAGGTCTGCTCTGAAGATACTGTGCTAACTCTGGAAAAGAGGTTCAATCAATGAAGTGTGAAATGAAAGGATTTTAATCCTGCTTTCAGCACAAATCTCAATATGTCCCTAACTATGGAGTTACTAATAGCATTTTTATAATAATAAAATGTAATATCATCTGGAGTTTATATATAATATAGTGTTCCAAATTAATTATAAGACCTGGATTTTAATTTTCATAATTTAATTCCTACAACTAAAAATAACCTTTCCTTCTTTCTTCTGTAACCATTTACGAAATCACTTCTGAGGAAACAGAAAACAAAACTCCTGGGGATGAAGGCTATGAGAATTTTGGGATTAATACTTATGTGCCTCATCCTATTTATTTGCTCTATTACATGTGAGAAATAATACACCATACAGTGGTGTTTAATCCCATCAAATTTCACACATGCTACACAGGGGACATGTTTTAGTTTGGGTTTTTTGCCTTGCCTTCCCTTCTTGGGGAAGGGAAGGAACTGATTTCAATTGCCATTTCAGGAGGCACAGGGTCTTACTGTATGTTTTCTTTATTGCATTTTGCTCTTTGTAACTCTAGGTATCCTGATATGAACTTTTCTAAATAAAAATAATCTTTTAGAAAAATGGTGGCCTTAATTTTAAAAGTTAGCTGAAAGAGAAGGAGATTCTTATAAAAAACTTCCACAACAAGGTGTTTTCTGTAAAACTAATCTTTACATTTATGGTGGTGGAAGACTTTGTTTGCTATGGGTAAGCCATTAGCAAAATTAGCTTTTTCCTTAAGTATGTTTATTACTATTAAAAACTGAACCTTACAGAAAGGTGGTAATTAAACTGCTGATGACCTGTACAAAAGCCAAGTTTACTTACAGACTGCAACACAGCAGTATGGAAAACATTGCTCAGCTGGAGACAGTTTTATTCTCAAAGACAAGTTGTCCTTGACATTAAGAAGACTTTATTGAGGAGAAACTTGATAAATATTATTTCTTAGTCTGTTTACAAACCCACATGTAAAATGAGACTCAAGTGTCAAATGGGAAACACATATGACTTCTCCTACTCTTTGGCTAATGTGCCAAAAAATACCACCTGAACAGTCATCCTGGGCTACTGGAGTGGCACTAGTTTATTACTATAAAATGGAACAATGAATGGCAACAGTCACAAAACCGTGGGGGATGTTTGTGAAAAAAATGAATGAAGGGTTGATATAACTTCTCTAACTGCTTTCAGAGACTGAGCTGATGTTCGACAGGGAAGCAGAACTTATGCTTTACTTGGAGATGCCTGCAATGACAGCTGAGAGCTTTGCAGCTCTCCAGACCAGAAACTGAGCAGTCTCATTAGCACAGAGGTGCTTCCAACCTGAAGTACAAAACTTAACAGCTTGTGCATACCACTGTGCTAATATGGGACTGTTGCGTGTCCAGTCAACTCAGGCCAGACTGAAGTGAGCCAGGTTCACCCTGCCTTATAAATCTATGCATGCTGGATTTTCACTCAGAAGAGGTATAAATATTTATACAAGGAAGGAGGGGCGAAAAAAAAGAAAAAGAAATAAAAAAAGAAAAGCATGTATTTGTGGATATTTACATATGTTTTGAGGTTTTTTTCCTGGCTCTTTAGGGAGTTATGGTAGACTCACTCTCCTGCTGCAGCTCCACTTCACACAGTTAACCTGGAATGTCCCAGTTATTTTCATCTAAAGGTATAGGAACTGCAGGACATCCAAGTAAAATGAGTAATTACCAAAAAGGGTCTTGTATTCTGGTGAAATTTCTTCCCTGTGTTTGAATTGCTAGAAATTCAGAAGTGAATAATGCCATGTTAGACTCTTCTATACCTTCTTGTGCCTTTCTACCAGAAATTGTAGTCTTCTCCGGAAAGAAAATAAGAAAGAGACTTTAAGCTTAACACACCATAAAGCAATCAAACATGTTCATGCATAAACTTAGTGCTTGAACATTTTCTAAATTGATATTATATATTGTATATTATTTATATATTAATATTATATATATTGTTTACCTCAGAAAAGGAAATTTGGGAAGATAATATGAACTCTTCCAGGAACTTCACTTGTTTGTTGTTGAATTTATATGGAAAAGACTTGGATGCTGAGGAGAAACAAACCAAAACAGAACAAAACAAATCAAAACTATACAGAAAGGACCAGTATAAACACTGGTGTTCATAAACAAACATGCAAAATTTTATTAACTGTGTTGTTTTTTAACATGTCATCTTCTCTGCCTTTTAGGATTATCCAGTCTTGGTTCTCTCTGATACTTGAAAATAGTCTTTTTTCTACTTAATTCTCCATAATTTTATTCCTTTTAGTTTGGAGAGAAAAAGAGGGAAATGGTTTCCTTTTTCTTAAAGAAAAAGTCCCTTGTCCTTTTTTCGTCTCATTCTGGAGGTATAAACACAAATTCAACCTTGGCAGTGCAGATGATGGGATCTATGTCTATTTGTCTACTTCAGTCACATCTCCTCTCCTCTGGCATAAATCTGAGCCCATGTTTGTACATTCCACATGTTGCCTTCCCACAGTATTAGCAGCGGGCTATGGCACCAGTGACCCTCAAATTGCACAGCTCCAGTTTTACAAATTTGTCTCATAGGTATTCTCTACACTGTGAGGCAAAATCCATCATTAATAATTAAATTATGCATTTAAGTGTGCGTATATGTGCAGAGGAGGACACTGAGGATAGACAGAAGGTGAATTAGTTACTACATTGAACAATCCCTGAAGAAATTTTAAATAATCACAGATCAAAATCTATTTTAGCTCTGTGACCTTATCTTGAAAAATATACTAGCCTTTTCTTTACCTCGGTGCATTTGAGGTAGCAAAAAGTCTGCACAGCGATCAAATAGAGTGAAGGATCACTCAATAAAAGATACTCTCAGTGGAATATTTGGGTTATAAGGTGCTCTTAAAACCATTTATAATTTCATTGAATTCCTTTATAAAAATGTTCATTCCTTCAGTGACTGGAAAGGCGCAGTATTAGCTTGCAGGCCAGTTTCTTTAATTTAAACATGTTTTAATATAAATTAATAATTTGATTTTTTACAGTAGTAGATTTTGGATCATATTCAGAAAGAGTGTTCACTTACTAGAAGTAACTCCGTTTTTCATATAACTCAGGTATGAGCATATGCTGTACAATTAAATAAAAGCATAGAGAGTAAGAAATTTCCCACAATGTTTATCTAGTGCAACTATGCCTCGTGCCAGCTGGGGACAAAGGCATCTTCAGACAGGTATGTGGGTACTTTGTCTAGTCATTACCAAATTACACCACTAGACATAGCAATACATGGCATAAAAGTTACACAGAAGAAGGGATTTGGACAGTGGACGTCCAAATCAAAACTTCCAAGATAAACAAATGACACAATTTTATGCTTATTTACTTCAAGAATTGCTTCAGTTCCCATCAAAATGAAATTCCACAGATGATTGGTTCAAACCAACTTCAAAAGACGAGTTTCAACTACTCTTCACTTTAAAGTTATGTAATGTAGCAGAAGGTCACTGAAAACTTAAACCTTATATATTCCACTGAACATAAAAGAAAACTGTATTAAAGGGGAAAAAAGAAAAGAAAAAGAAAAAGAAAAAGAAAAAGAAAAAGAAAAAGAAAAAGAAAAAGAAAAAGAAAAAGAAAAAGAAAAAGAAAAGAAAAGAAAAGAAAAGAAAAAGAAAAAAGAGGAAGCTTGCACCGTCTCTGCAGTTTTAAGTTTGCATGACTGACAGGGAAAATGAGTACTGAATGCTTATTGACATTTCTCATGGCAAGAATTAAAGAATTCAGTGCAGTAGTGTTCTCCAACTACATTTTCCTAGGTATTTAACTTAAGCAATCAACATTTATATGATCTTTATGTGGTACTCAATACATTCCTATATTTGCTGCTAATTATCAGGAGGCCAAATAGAAGGAGGTTGTTTCTTGGTATAACAATTTGGTTGGGAGAAGGGACAGCATTTGCTAGGAAAACAATGGTAACTAACCATAGACAGAAAGAACATCAGGCAAGAAGGGTGGTTGCCTCTAGAGAGAGTAAAGTTCAGCAGATACTAATTCATGGCCAAAATGGAGATTAAATTGATAAATAAGGCTGACATCAAGACATACATTTTAGATTAAGGCTGGGGGAAGTTTTTGTTGTTGCTGTCGTCTTTGTGGTGTGTAGCATAGTTGTCTTCATTAACAGGTAGCAAAAACAAAATCTCTGGTGTTTGATTGTTTTTAACTCTTCTAAATCTTAAATTTTCCTTAAAAATGCTTTCCAGAGTAAAACTTACAACTGTGACTTTCAGAATGCTACACTTTGCTCCAAATAAAGTAAATCTCATGATTCATTCTCTTCCATGGGTTAGATGGATTTCATAGCTGGTGCAATTCAGTGTTCACAATTCATAAAGAGATTTTGTGGCTGCAAGAATTTTGTAGGAGATAACCACTAAGAAGTGTGGGTGCTAGGGCAAATCTGAGCCACCTGACCTAAGCATGAATCCTGGTGGAACTGCAGGAAAAAGGAGTTCCACAACCAAATAAATATTCTGTGTCTATTAATTAAGCCATAAAGATAAATGTATAAATGATACTTTACAGTATCAAAAATTTCTCTTTCAATTGAAGATTAGCATTTTTCCTGATTGAAAATGTTCTCAATATTTCACTCCAAAAAAAATTTCTGCTCCATTGATTGATTCAGGATGAAAAAATGTATTTGAATAGTAGAATTCATTTTGCTTGCTTAATCTAACAACTCTTAAATTTTTTTTGGAATACAGCAGAAGGAGGGAAAGAGAAATGCTGTGTTTTGATTTCACCTTTGAAATCAATGCAGCTAGGCACATCCATAAAGGTACCTGAGGAAACTTTTTACCTGACTCTTGTGGGATTTGGATTCTTAACTCAATTAAATCCATTCTATTTCTTCAGATTTGCTACAACCAAAACATTAATGCTAAGCTTTAAAGCAAGCTTTGTTGAAAGCAGCAAAGTTTTCTTCTCAAACTCAAATAGTAATGATTTTCATTTCCTTTACCTAATGAGATGAAAGTACTGAACTGCTGTATTACTCTGGTGACCTCTTTCTCTTTGGTAAGCTGTCTCAAGTGTGGCAAACCTGGCATATGGGAACAGAGGAAATGTCAAACTGGGGAGCAAAGATTTACAAAATTTAATATCTTTCATAAGCTTTAGCTTCTAGACTTAACATGGAAAAAAAAAAAAAAAAAGGAAGGAAAATGCCAGATGCTATAATAATATGGGTTCCTTTAAAACTCAAAAAAGTGTACAAACAGATTTATAATGACTTTTTATAATCCATGGAGTGCAGATTTACTGTAGTTAATATTTTCTCTTTAAAGTTCACTTAATACTGTTGTCCCTTGCTAAGTCCTTCATGAAGTTCCTATTGGCTTTAAACTACCATGTTTTGTACTTGGTAGCATCTGTAGGAAAACAGCATATATCCTAAAAACTTCTTCAATGAAAAATTAATTTCCATTTCATAAGTAAATATGTTCTTTCTTTAGCAGTTTGATGATAAATTATCCCAGTGTTGCATATATATGGAAGTTTTTCTTGCAGTTTTGTGGAACAAATACCCTTTTTTCTCCCCCATTTCCCCTAGTCAATTGCATTCCACTTTTGGTAGTCACTAAATAACAATATTTTTCATATAAAAGGGAATCTACTTAAATTAACAAACCCCAAACTAGTAATGGTGAAGTTTCTTATTTTGACTAGTATGTATTTCCTAATTGTTATGGTACTGGGTGCTGTACTGTGTACTGGTAATAACTTTTAGAGTAATATCAAGAATTTATTTTTCCGTTGAGCCATTCACACCGAAAATTTTAAAGAGCTCTTGGGATTAAAAAGAAATGCAAAAGAGAAAAGAAATATGCCCCTTTCTGTACCTTGGATGCTTGTATACATGTATGCAAAGTAGTACACCAAAAATTTAGCAGTATCTGTTAGCTGAGTATATTTTTTACAATTTGTTAAGAGGTGCAATTTCATTACATAGGATAAAGCATCTCTGTTAAAAAGGACAACTATGTTTTAAAGCAAATGTGTCACTTACTGAAGAGATAGATACACAGAGGGTGAGATTTGGGTTTTTTTTTCTGTCTTTAATTTTTATTTACTCCTGTCTGAGGGTAGGGTAATGCAGATCCTGGTCTGACCTGTCCTGTGGAAAAATCCTCTTGTCTCCCAGTCCAATGTCAGGCCACACACTGGTGCTGTGACAGCCATAACCAAGCCATTAAAGCAGTTGTCCTTCCAGACTTTTGTGCCCCTGTGCCTCCCTCTCTCCTCTGTCATAGCCTTTGGGTCCGTCTCTGCTCCATTTTTCTGCCCAAGAGCATCTGCAGGGGAAGATGTTATTCTTTCCTCAAGTGTTTAAAATGTTTCTGGAGTGTCTCAAAACCACTGATGACTACCAAAGTCTTAATGGACTGCTTGTGGGACTATGTATATGTATTAACCTATTGATAGAAATATTGACATCACATCCCTGTCCAAGAACAATGTAATTGCTAGGTCAGATCTTTTATGTGCAAATGCGCACATAGTCAATCAAATTGAAGCAGTGATGCGCACTGAAGAGTGTTTAAAGATTTTTGTCAGTTTTTGGAGAAATAAATTACTTTGTCATATTGAGTAAAAAAAAATAAATCCTTCCTAGAACTGCTTTATGCTCTCAATTGTTATACTGTATTTTAGCTTCTATTTAACTGCAGGTATAGATACAAATATCTGTCTGACACATTTATGCCTTTAAGTAAATCTGTGTCTACAGTCTGAGTCATCAAAATCACTAGTTGTATGCAGTTAACATATATATTATGACAGAGAATATTGATATTGTCACTCCAAGATCACAGTTTCATTTAAGTCTCTCCCAGTATTTTAAGACTGAAAGTAATGTGGAACAAATTAATAAACAGAAATATGTAATTGAAAGGAAAAAAAAGTACTATTGCTGGTAATCTCATGGTCTATGTATATTTAATAATTATATGGTTAGAAATTTTAATCTTCGAAACCTTAAAGTTGGATATGACCCTTTGTTTTGAAGTCTGTTTTAAAGAAATAGTGGGGGTTTGGGTCTCAACTTTTCTGAAGCACTCACTGCAATTCTTTTTTTTTTTTCTGCATGTTTCCTTCGTAGTCATGATAATACAGCTTGAGAAATTTCCAGCAACTAAGTCACAGTAACAAGGTGTTTGCACTCTCCTATGCATACACCATAATTAGATTAATTTTAATCCTTTTGTATTAGGAACTAACCTGTTGACTTTTCTCATATTTACTCCAAGTGGAGAGTCTTCACATATTGAGTTACCACGGTTGAGCTGATATTCAGCAACTTCTTTGTGATAATCAGCAGTTGCTATTCAAGTGCTACTGAAATTCCAACATGAAGAAATCTTGATCTTTCTCTGAAACTCCAAAATTAAGCTACTGTAGAACAAATGTATTTTCAGAACCAGTTTCAATAATAAGAGATTATAGAAGAAATAAGATAATTTGCCATCTGCTATACAACATGATACACCAGTATGGTCCGGATCTCTTTTCTTGGAAATCTTCTTTCTAAAAACCATCCTCATGTTCAATTTTTAGAAACTAGTGTAACTGCTTCCCATGGTAGCTTCTCTTCAGGTTGCCTTAGTATTTTAAGTCATTTGCAGAGGGAATTCTAAGACCAACGCATACCAGACTTCTTTTCCTCACATAGTAATATTGAGATTCCATGTCTGAATCACATAGAAAACAACAGAAAATTTATGACATTAACATTGAATAGAAGTTATCTTTCAAAATAAATCATAGAGCATTTGGGGAGCTGGGAGGAAAGAGTTTTGTATTGTTGACATCCAAAGAGAACTTCAGACACTCTAGCGTAAACACATAAGAAACAGAAGATGTAAAACTGTTCTCAAATAAAGATGGTTAGTAAATATAATGAACAAGAAACAATTAGTTTCAGAGAACTAATCCTTAATGTAGTTTAATATCAGCCTTTGGAAATTAATCTAGTAAACAAACTCTTGTTGGTTTTGGCTGTTGATTACATTATGCTGCCATCTCTATGCTGTAACTGTGAACGTACATATGGTCTCTGAGCTGAAAAAAAATAACTGAAAGAAGGTAGCACACAGAAGTACACAAAAGGTTAGGTACCTGTGTACTGAGTCTGGCTGGGAGGTTTTTATTCATAGCAGCCTGAATGGTGCCATGTTTTGAATTTGTGACTAGACCCAAGTTGATAACACATTGGTGTTTTGACTGTTGTCGATCAGTGTTTGCACCACATGAAGGCTTCTCTTTTTCCCATTCTACTCTAAAACGAATTGTAGGCAGGAGATTGTGAGGGGACACTGCTGGAATTGCTGGTCCCAATTGGCTAAAGGGATATTCCTCACCAAATAAAGTCGTGCTCAGCAATAAAAATGGGGAGGTTTGGGTTTTCAAGGTAGCCATTGCTCAGAGCTAGCTTGTAGGAGGTGGTGAGTGAGTGCATGAGCTGCTTTTGTTTTTTTTTCTCTTTCCTCCACTTCTTAAACTATCTTTATCTTGATCAATGAGTTTTCCTCCTTCTACCCTTCCAATTCTCTTCTGTGTACTGTTGCATGTGGAACTCTAGTGATTAACAAGCTGTGTGGCTGCTTGGCTGCTGGCTGGAGTCAACCCACCATAACCTGATAGGTTAGAAGGCTAGCTTTAGGCCACTTTTAAGTATGTGTTTGCTAAGACTACTATTTTACATAATGTAGATAACCAGGAAAGAAGGGTTTGAAAGAAGAAAGAGGGACTGATAAACATCAAGGAAGAATTTTTGGTTTACAGCACAAACTTAGGAAGTTCAGCATGCATTTGCTTTTCCTTTAGTTCTCTGTCTGGCCTAGTATGCTTATGCTATTTTTTTTCTTAAAAATAACTTTCATGCTATTTTTCTAAAACATGACGGTGATAATTAAAAGATTAGTATTAATTCAGACAAAAAAAAATATTTATTTTTTAGGTAAAAGAGAAAATGAAATAAACACTTCCCACCACACAGACGTAAAGGTATTTTCACCCTCATTCTGCCTCTTATTAGTCCAATACCTAGGCATGTGTAATTTGTTTCGTGTTAGTGCAGTATTCTGAATCCAAGATATGCAGCATTTTCAATTAATTTATGGCATATCATAGCTATCTTTTTCTGTTACTCTTCTTCCTGTGGGCTAATCCATTTGGCAAGGTTCCTCTGCCACTTTTAAAACTTCTCTCAAGTTAGGATGAGACAATTGCTGGTTTTAAGAGCTAACTTCAACAGGTGATGGCATCCAAAACAATTTTCAGGTTCCCTCAAATGTCTGTAAAGTATCTTCTTTTCCCTTACTGGTAGCCCTCCATACCAGCCACTACTCGCTCCTAGACTGAGAAGGAAATATGCAAGTTTTTAGCTTATGACATAATTTTTGCAAGGTAATGAAAAATGGGATTTCAAAATGAAAGTGCTATCTCAAACAGAAGTGTAGTAATGTACAAAGCTATAATGGCAGCCTCAGTGCAAAAAAAAATTAATCATATATAAAATATACTCGATGTAGTCTTTTGAAAACATTACTACTAATGATAAATCCATATTTTTTTCATGGTTCCAATTTTATACTAGTACTTTTTTAAAAGTATAAAATCTAAATGGTCCAAGAATAGAACTGACTGCATTCTCTTTCTCATTTGATTAGTGTGTTGCATGTCTAAGCTCTTCTTCTTCATTCCAGTTGGAGTTCATTTATTCACTTGGTATAAAACAAGTAAAAGAATACGCAAACCAAAAATAGACAAACTTTGCATTTCTTCATGAGAGCACACGCTAGAATACTGTGTATTTCACTCCACAGAGCTAATTGGCCCAGGCACTGTAATGAGTGTGCTACAACATATAAAATATTTTATTTTTTAATCTAAGCAAAAAACTGAAAAGAATCAACTAGGGTAAAAAGAGATAATTGAGAACAGACTGATAGTTTTAACTTTTTGGTTTTGATATTAAATACTGTTGTGAAAGTTGTTTTAAAGAAAGTAATTCTTAATCTTATGCATTACTTGATAAATTTTTGTAAAGTTGTTAGAGCCAGTTAAGGAAAGCTTGTTTTCTTGATTAGATTATGCCCTGTACTTCTCCACCTTTCCCAAAAGTCTGAACTGCACTGCTACAGTGTCCTTTTTTCAATTTCGCTACCTATTATATTTACTCTCCCTATTTACTACTATCTTTTTTCTGAATCCTCTAATGCCCGCAAAAGTTCCTGACTCTAGGAACAAGAACTAGTTCTTTGTCCCTTAAGTATCCATTTTTCAAAATTGATGAGATCACTTTTGTCCGATTTGATTGCAAATTGGTAATGTGTTCAAAAATACTGAAGTGGCTGACATAAATATAAGGCATAGTGACATTGCATAAACCTCTCTGTATGAAATTACATTAAGAACAAAACTACACACACAAATAAGCAGGAAAAAAAGGATGTGTTAATTTTTATTTTATCAAATATTAAATGCAATAAATATAGGAGAATTTATTGTTACTGTTACAAGTGTTTTAGAACTGTTTTCAACTAGCAGATCTAAACTGTTTAGATATTCAGAATTTATACTTCTATCAATGTATTGGAAACTTGAAGACCTCTACTGATTCTGCTAATTAAGATTTTGAAAGAAGCCAGACTATAGCAGTGGACCCAGGTGTTATTAGCTTTAATTTTTTTCTCATTTTCAGCCTTGAAAACAATATATGTGATCCTGAAAAATGAAGGGGAACACCTTCTCAGTACTGTTAAATATTTTGTGTGATGGGTCCTATCAGCAAATACAGCCTGCACAAAGCTTGTTAATCCAGCAGAACAATCTCATTGCTAAGACAGTGATGTCGTGTGGTTTACTTCATACCCTGAAATCACTCAAGGCAATAACTGAGTCAATGATATTAATTCTGAACCCTGTATTGTGCTATTATGTGTAACAATAACTGGTAGCATGTTAAAATAGAGATCAGGGACTACTGACATTCATTTGAAGGCAGTTCTGAAATTTCAAAGCTGTTGAATTATTCAAGTATTTTCCAATTTATAAAAAAAAATAATAGATGATTGACTTCTTGGTGATGTGATGATAGAAATAAAAACATTTGATAAATCTTGAGTATTTTTTTTTTTTTTGCAGCTGTTTTGTGGCAGCATAAATTTAGGTGTTAATTGTATGTCTGTAACAACCATAACTGGAAAGGGAAACACTAGATATTTTCTATAGTCAGTGGCCACTGACTATAAAAGGTGATTAATATACAAATATGTAACATTTTAAGATGCCAATGTCAACAGAAAAATCTAAAGATATCTATGAATGTAAAACACATCTTGAGTGTAATTAGTCTTCGGTTCTTTGAAAATGTATCTTTTTGTGCTTCAGGGAATTTGGAAATCAGGATTTTAATTGAGTTTCTGATACATCCAGGTTTTCCTAGAATGAAAAATAAACTTGTACTCTATACAACACATGCAGACTATATGTAGGAAGCATCAGTTATACTACCTGGGTGCTATCATCTTTGTGAATGTTCACAGTAGTCTTATTTTCAAGGACGTTATAGTCTTTTTTTTCTTTCCATTATTAGGTTTTAAGCCTCTGTTTGTACTCCTCAGTTACAGTGAAATAGGAACATTTCAAGCACAGATAGACAGTTATCTCCTGAAATATCACTGTTACCACAAAGTATCACAGAAGGGTGTCTCTATCTTAAGACGAGAATGATGAGCTTGTATTATATCTGTCAAAATTGCATTATCACTTTCTCTTAGATGAAGGCACACTGGCTGAGCTGGTGTGTGAGGTTTTTCCTGGAAGATTTTAAAGGTATTAAAGCTTCCAGCTGTAATGAGGCTAATACAGTTCTAAGTGACTTGAATCTCAGTGTTGACAGAGTTTAACTGGTGTAATATTTCTGTAAGCAGGAAGAGAAACACTGTCATGTTCACTTCACTGAAAGATCACATTGATAAGATTACAAATGTTTTCTCAAAATTGTCATTGAATGTAACTGAAATAAACCACAGAATCACGAAACGGTTGAGTTTGGCAGGGACTCCTGGAGGTCATTTGGTCCAGACCCCTGCTAAAGTAGTGTCATCTAGAGCTGCTTGTCCTAGCATGTCTAGCTGGCTTTTCATTATGTCCAACGATGGAGACTCCATAACTTCCCTGAGCAATCTGTGCCAGGGCTTAGTCACCCTTAGAGTAAAAATTGTTTCCTGATGTTCAGACAAAACCTCCTGTGTTTCAATTCGTGCCCACTGCCTCTGGTCCTGTCACCATGCACCATTGGAAACAACCTGGATGTCCTCTTTGCATCCTTCCTTGGTGTATATGTATACATTGATAAGATACTCCCTGAGCCTCCACTTCTCCAGGCTGAATGGTCCCAACCTGTGCTTATAGGAGAGATGCTTCAGTCTCTTAACAATCTTCATGGCCCTTTGTTGGACTATCTCCAGTGTGTCCATGTCTCTCTTGTATTGAGGAGCCCAGAGCTGGACGTAGTACTCCAGGTACGGCCTCAACCATGCTGAGTATCTCTGCCTGCTGCATTTGACTAATGCAGCTAAGCATATCATTGGGCTTTTTTCCTGCAAGGTCATGTTGCTGGTTCATATTCACCTTGGTGTCCATCAGGACCCCAGGTCCTTCATATTTGCTTGAGTTGGTGCTCCCTTAAGCTATATTGTGAGACACATTGATATAGCTAGTGCCAACATATGACAAAATACTTCAGCAGACAGATAACTTAAAAAAGTAATGTTGGTTATACTTCAGAATAGACAATTCTATGCATTGAAGAGTTTTTGCTTTGTATTCTCTTTACATAGAAATGTCATCCATTTTATATACTCAAAATAGATATTTCACAGAGCATTAATGTAAATACAATGCCTACATATTCAAACTACTGTTAACATTCTACTTAAAAACCAGAAACTGAACTTGGATAACGTTAATTTTCAGAAGTTTGGTAATGTTCTCTCTGGTTTTGCATGTGATTATAGAATACTCGCAAGCATGTTTGCTTAAACCTGCTAAACTGGAGTACAGGTGATCCGTTGCACTTTTTAATGAGAAATAGCATGCTGAACTAAAGCTAGGGATATCTGCTCCGCAGAGTTAATCCTTCATTCAATACAAAGGCTTCAAACAGAGTTGCTGTTATTCTACAAGGTGTCCTAATGGATTCACCAAGCTCAAGGAGCTGAGAACCATTAACACTGAATATTCTGAGAATGAAAACATGGCTACCAGACTAATATTGTAAACTGAAGTGTACTAACTTAATTGGGAATTGAAAGGCAAGATTAAAATTTGATAATAAAGTATGAGGAAGAAACCATTACCTAGTAACTACTATAATGTAATTAATGCTGCTTTGAGGTACATTTTAGTTCATTTTTGGCATGGGGATTTGGAACCGGAGAGAAATGTAATCAGATCAGAAAGAGAATGCTCTTTCAGAAAAGTAAAAAATTAAATGATTGAAGAAATAAAAGAATTCTGAAATAAATGGAAGTTAGTTTCTTGGGAGTTATTAAGTCCTATGAGAAAGCTAGTAGTGTAGCCTTTTCTCTGTTCACTTCAATTTCTGCAGGAGTACATCTATGTCTTTTTAGGGCCTTGTAATGATTATTAATTTTTTATGGACTGTTGAGTAGGAAAATTGGAACAGGGGCATATTCTTGTCCCTTCCTGGTCTTAAAAGTAAATACAGGTGGAAAACATATCAAAGATTTCTCTGTGTGAATTCTGTTCACAATGCAAATTGATTCCAAAGTTTTGAATTTGTTTTCCTCCATCTTTCAGCGGTATGTGGAGATGTTTGTGTCTTTCTTATTTTACTATGTGTAATAGCTGCTGTGTCATTGCCTAAATGTCAGTAACTGGCATGCTATTCTCCCAGATAAGAAATCAAGACACTGTCTATCTTTAAAGTGCTAATACTGCTTTATCTTGCACAGTAGCTTGAATTCTCCATTCAAGTCAGTATTCAACCAACTCTAGGGTGAGAGGCATTCAACTTTAGCTGTGTAAAACTTGTTTTTCTAAGCTAGCTGGCTATCTGGTTAAGCTGTCAATTTCTTTTAAAGTTAGCGAAGAAAAGTGGCAAATTTAAAAAAACAAATATTCATGAGAGTCATAGGCATTCATTTTAAGATGAAAGAAGCTATTCTTCTGATGCACTGATTGCTTTCTACTCACTGGAGTGGGGTCCTGATTAACTAGCTGAGGTTGGACATTCGGTTTTTAAGTGAATGAACCTGATGGTGATTTTACACAGTTGAAATTCCTTCACAGAAAAAACATAGGCTTTTTTGAGGAAACCATTGCATCTCTATACCTTTTGTTCTTTTGGTATTCTTAATTAAAGACAATGGAGGTGGGAGGTTGGATTTGTCTTTTTGTTGGAGTTTGGGTTTTTTTGAAAGTCAAACAAATCTAGTGTTGCCTTCTGATGGACAGTTATTGTGGGACAGTATTGATATTGACCAACATTATTCAACAGGTAAAGAATATGTTTTTTTTTCTAAAATTATTGTTAATTAGGACAGGAAAAAAATTAAAACATTAATAATTTAGATTAATTTGTAGTGTGCTTTTAGAAAGTCAGGAATTCCAAGCAAGATTTTTTAAACTTGTTCCTAATAATCCATTAAAAATACTGACAATAATTTTCCTGGCATTATCTTTTTGCACATTTGCTCTTATTTCTCTTACTGTTAAGAGAGTCTCTTCTCCTTCAAAGCTAACTTGAACTTCCACATTTCCTGGTTCATGCCACAACTCCTTGTCCTAGTGTTTTCTGAGACTATTACCTTCTTTCATTTATGCAGCTGCCCTAAAGGTAGTTGATTAATGCAATTCACAGATGTAACACCTTGCATACCATGTGGCCTCTGTGTTCCACTAATTCTCTCCAGTGTTTTATAACTGGCCAGGCTGGAGTCACACAAAAGAAAAAAGAAAAATTGCTCAGTTATCTCAGGAATTTCCAACATTTAACACAAAAATCTCATAATAACTGTTCTTCATAGACAAGTACATCTTGTTAACAGTGTGAGAATGCACTTAACTCTTCAGGGATCAAAAGAGTACTGCTCACTCGACGGACCTTTTTTCAAATACCCACATTAAAAGTTGCTGTTTGAGTAGAGGTCTCTGAAGCCTTTGATAATCTCTTGTCATTTTCTCTTCTCTTTTAGCTGATGGATGCACGGACTGGTCTGTGGATTACAAGAAATATCAAGTTCTAGTGGGAGAACCTGTTCGTATAAAATGTGCACTCTTTTATGGATATATTAGAGCTAATTACTCCCTAGCCCAAAGTGCTGGACTTAGTTTGATGTGGTATAAAAGCTCTGGACCTGGAGATTTTGAGGAACCTATAGCTTTTGATGGAACTAGAATGAGCAAAGAAGAAGACTCCATTTGGTTCCGACCAACAGTGGTACAAGACAGCGGGCTTTATGCATGTGTTATAAGGTACTGCATTTTAATATACTATATTTTAATTAACCAGACCAGAAACATGGCTTTTAATAGTGAGACTTTTGTACCAAAGAAACATGTTTTTTGAGTGTGTTCCTTTTTCTTCTCCCCCTGGTACTCCCTTCCGTGAAGCGTTTAATGCTTAAGTAGAAATTACTGTTGTGTTTTTTGATCAATTTAATTTATTTTGGTTAAAAATTTAGATAATTTATAGCAAAATCCCAAATTTGTGACATAAGTGGGACTGGATACATAAGTCATCCATTCTTGCTTCTGATTCTAATTTTACACTTAAAACTTAGAGTAAAAAGTTTCTTTTTCACATACAGATTTTCCAGAAGTATTTAACCTTCCAATGCATTAGGTTTCATCACCATAACTTGAACTAGATTCTTTTTCCTATTTTCCCAAAACAGGTGCTCAGATTCTCACTGCATGTTTAAAATGGTTTGCATTGAGATATTGTTTCCGGTCCTTTGCAGTCAGAAAAAAAATCAAGGCACTTTCATATTATCTCAAAGCCTTAGACTAGATTTTCACTAGATACAAAATCATGCAAATCAGAATTTGTACATAAAAAGTACAGAGAAGAGTTGCTACTAATTGTTCAAAAGTTTAAAACAATTGGTTATTGAAGTTAGTTGAAAAGATTTTTTAATTTTTTTTCGTGGCATCAGGGAGAATGCTCTCTGGGTTCTGTGTGACAAAGGAGATTTTTACTGGATGATGTATTTTTAAAAACATTTTTTTCTTTGAGCTCTTTATATAACCTGTGAGAAATTTTGTATCACATCATTTGTTCAGTAGCACTTTCAACATGGTTCTCCTGATGATCGTTTTCTTTAAAAGAAAATCACCAAAACTTGCACTTTATGCTACTTTAGAATATTTATTTATGTTTAGATTAATATTTCTTCAGGTAAGTGTGTAACAGTAGTTGTGAAAATGGTAACTCTTTTTTCAATTAAGCCATAGTTTTATTTAAAATACCATAATTAATCCCCTCTGTTTAGATGAAGAAAAATTTAAATACTGATATTGCACTTTCCAGTGAGTGTAGATAAATGCTGAAGTTAGATAATTAGTCATACTTTAAAATAGGTTTATAATGTCAACCTGTGTTAATGCTTTTTCAAAATAGTTTTCTTTTTTCCTCTGGAGTTAGGTGAAGACATGTTCTAACCTGCTTTAAACTATGCACTGCTTTCTTAGCACATACTTGATTTCCAGCTGTCAGTGCTTATACATTGCAGATTGAAGATAGATTTTAAAAAAATACATTACTATTTAGTTTGTGATCCTGAATATTCTTAAGAACAATTACAAAGCCTTTCACCTTGAGGACATCCACTAGAATAAGCAAGTATTGGTTAAAGGCTAGGTACTAAGAAGCCTGTACTTGTTTTATCAGTGTTTCAGGTTTAGATTTTTTGGACGGAACCTTTCAAATGTATGAGCGAGATGGTTATTGGTACAATCTTCAATTCAGTATCAAAGGAATCCATTCTTTTATGCATGTTTTGTGCATACAGTCAAAGGTTACTTTCAAATATTTTTGCGTGCTCTTTTAGTATCAAGTTTAAAACTTAATACATTTTTTGAGATAAACAATCATTTGATATTTTATTCTGAAATAAATAAAATAAAATTAATTACTCATCAATGTAATGGTTCCCTTTATTCACCATTCCTTCAAATTCTTACACTATATAGTGATTACCTGACACCCACACCCCCCCCCCCAAAAAAAAAAGAGAGTGAGGTTGAATTGGCGCCATATGGCAAAATTGTGTACTCTCTATGTACTTCCAAAGTCACTGCTACAGAAATGTCTAGAAAAATATATCCCATCAAACAGATGTCTACTGGTCTTTACTGCTCTTTAATCTCGTCACTGAAATAAGAATACTGAGCCCTGCTGTCACTTTATGCTTGGATAATGGTAGAATGCAACAAAGAATCTGGAGAATGATTTGTGAACAAGAGCTGTAATTTCGTCAAGGAACAAGTTGAAAGTTACAGGGATGGGATTTAGGATTTTTTCTTTACAGATCTGAAGTTTTTGTTTATTTTAATGACTAGGGTTTTAAACGCCTTCAGAATGATGTTGTAAGCTATTTTAGTTTTGAAGACTGAATTGAGAACTCATTTAAGAGACTTAAAATTACCTAGTAACAAACTTATGTTCAATGTGATGCTTGCAATGACTTGAGTAGGAGAACAGGGAGAAGAAATGTACCTGTGAAGTAATGAAGGCAGGCAGCAGAGGGCAAATGGGCAAAAGCAGATCTGTGCTTTGAATAAATGGTTTTGCCTAGTTTTTACTTCAAAAGTTACTTGAAGGGGTGAAACAGTGCTATACTTACTGTTTTCTGTACTCAGAAGCTCTCTTCACAGTTTTGTGCCTTTCGTACCTATGCCAACAGTAAGGAGGTGAAGTGTGTCTGTTGCAGAGGAAGTGTAGAGAACAACATGCTGGAACAGACTGTATGGCACTAAATGAACAATATTAAGAGGATAGTTAGTGGACCAAACTAATTTCTACAGTGACTACATTACAGTATAAAGAAGAGGTTTCACTGAGGAGAAACATTCACCTTTTCAGAGAAATTAACCAAGGAATGGTAGTGAAGACTGTGTGGCAACTTCTGTATACTTCAATTTTAAGGAAGTAGAAGATATCTTTCGATGGATGTCACATCACATAGTTGCCTGTTGCTTAACACATATGGGTAGCAAAAGCTGCACAAAGGGTTAATATATTCAGCTCAAACTCTCAGAAATTATCTAAGTATATGCACTTGACATAACAGTAAGTACTAAGTAGTTTCTGACAAACTTTCTGCCTCCTTTAATGTTACGAAAAAGCTGAACTATCGTTCCTGTCAAATTGACATTTCCTTTGTGTTTTCATTTTTCCTCCCCTGCCTGGAAACTTCTATTACAGCATTTTGAATAATGGCTCAACCTAACACCAGCTCAGTCATCAGAGTCTGAGAGGAAGGTTGGACTGGGATTTATGTTAAAGTGCTCCAGTGTGTTGTACTGCAAAGGACAGAATAGGTTTTTATGACAGATTCAGCCAGAGTCTTGCATCGGCACATCAGTTAAATAGAATTTAGAAATCACCTTTATAACCACATACAATATATGTGGCAGTTCAGGCATCTTTCTGAACCTGAATACATTCTTACTAACTTTGTTCTTCTAGCTTTAGAGCTAGAGATAATGTATTTTCCATTGTGGAATTCAGTTTGGATTTAGATGACCTTCAAGGTCCCTTCCAATCCAAGCCATTCTGTGATTGTTTGATTCTGATTCTATGATTCTAAATTATATTACAGATGGAAAACCTTCTCTGACTAACAGTCTTATAATAAATTCATTAGGTTCTTATCAAGTTTAGTAACACTGCCTATGATTCATACAGTGATATTCAGGTTTGAAGTTTCAAATTCAGATGATTTCCAGGATCAAACAGGGAATAACAACAACTGTGGAGATGGTCCAAATGTATTTTGCAGCCTCAGTCAGGAATGAACCTAAGCACCTGCTTGAGAGTCTTCAACTGTTTCTATTAGTCACAAACAATCTAGTGTTTTAGTCAAAGAGCAAATACAGTGAAGTATATAGAAACTTCTGGTTTTACTATATGGAAGTGAGAGAGAGAGAGAGAGAGAGAGAAAGAAAAAAAGAGAGAAAGAAAGTGAGGAAGAGAGAAAGAAAGAGAGAAAGAGAGAGAGATTGGAAGAGAGATTGGAAGAGAGAAAGAAAGGAAGGTTTGTTCCTAAAAACCATGCACTGCACAGTCATCGGGTGTATACACACAATTGTTTAATGTGTTATCAGAAATCCTGTATACAGAATGTATAAGGAAATATTTGCTTCAGAGAAGGAAATGGGGAGCAAAAAAAAATAGTACAATTAATTTTTCATAAACCTTGTGCAAGCAGCATTTCTTCATCATCTTGAATAATGTAAAGCATGTTTACAAATGGGAATTACTGTTTCATTGTACCAACCATTTTTAAAGTCTGTCTTACTGTAGGAAGGGCTTTTTCCCTGGCCATATGTACTTATAAATATTATTATTTCTTTATACAGTTTTACCAATGATTATCTTAAGGAAAGAGTAAGTGTTCAGATAACAACTAGATGTTAAATATGAATGAAAATCAAAAGCAACAAAAGAGATAAGATATCTGAAAATTAAACCTTAAAGCAGTTTATCCTACAAGTTCAAAAACATGGTGTTCCCTCAATCTGCATGGGCTCCCTGGTTGCATTTAATTGTGTTATTAAAAAGGGAATTTGACAACAGATGAGAGGAATATAAGCTTTCTTAAAGGAAGACCAAATGTGCTAGCAATACACAGGAATGACTCTCTGAAGAGCCTGCTATTCTATTAATTCCTTTAAGTAAGTACCATTACAGCTGTAAGTAAGAGAAAAGGAGCACTAGAAACAGATTTAAAATTACTCCAAAGTAGTTTAGAATGCAGACATGCAAATTTTCAGGATTTGTGTTTATTGGAATGCTTTTGATTGAAGCCCAGACGTCCTGGTTTAGAGCATTGGCCCACACAAAGAAAGTAGTTTTGTAAGCTTTTAGCAAATTGGTATTCATAGCCATATGGCTGAGGGGATGGGAAAGGAAAGCAGAAAAAAAAAATAAAGATGGAGATGTCTGCACCACTCTAGTTATTTAAAGGTTTGAACCACCATCACAGGTCTTTCTGCAGAAGTCAACAACTCTGACAGTTTCTTGAAGTGGTGTGCAAGTTCAGAACATTTATCTCACAGAGGAGATGGACTTCCCTTGTACTCCTTCTTTGTGTTGATTTGGTTTGCAGACAGCAGGGGGGCAATTGTCTGTGCCTTCAGTATTCCTATACTCTATTTGTAACTTACCTGGGCTTTTTCCAAAGTCTTTTTTCTTCTGTGAAAACGTTTTGTAACTATGACAAGGAATCTGTCTCTTACGGTGATCAAGATTTGATCCATCTCCTTTTCATATGAAAAAGACATCTATAAAATTTTTCACTGTGACTTAGGGGTGCCTTGGTGAGTAGAAAAAGCCTTCATGCTAACTGTAGGAAATTACACAGGTTGGATTACTGGAGTTTACCTTACGTGTTCTGTACAGATGGAAAAAGCAGTTGCTAGCTCCTAGAAATAAATGACATCTGGGATTTTCTTGAAGTTAGTGCTTGTTGGACTTCAGATAATTGAACGCTACTCATTCTCCATTCCCCTTGTCCTTCTGACACTACAAAAGGTCAGCTGTCTGATGTTAGCATCGGTATTTTACAATGATAAATATCTTTCATGTGCGTTACAACAAAATGAATGCCTAATATGAAGAAATAAGCAGATGAGTGCAGAGTACCCCTTCTCATTGTAAAGATGATATAAGCGTTGCATAATGCTAAATTCAAGTGTGTGTTTGCTGTTTGCTTAGCTCAGTAAGAACTTGACACTGAAAAGCAAACAATCAAGTAAAGCATGGTGGTTAGTAGCTAAAGGAGCAATACGGTCTTTATAGTGGACAGAGTTATGATTCTCAGGGAGGGATCTTGTTAGACTAGATGTAAGCAAGTTTGAGAACTAAAAGAGTTTGTCCAGCAGATTGTTTTAGGTAAGACTTCATTAAGGGATCTATTAATCTATCGTGAGGGGAAAGTAAGTAATGCCTGTACTTGCACAGAATAGATGATGATGTTGGAAAGTAATAAATTGATGCATTTGACTGGACAGAAGGCATTTTTAATATCCCATTTTTACAGCCTTGAACTTAGAGGAATGACAGACAATGCTTGAGGAGAGAAATATTTGAAGAAAAGCCTTCTATGTGATACCTAGTTTCTTTTACTGCTGATTCTTTTGTTCGGATATTTGCTGAAATACAGCAATGTAACAACTTAGTATTGCTTCCACTATTTTATTAGGGGTTGTTTTTTCCCTAAAGAGTACTTTCAACAAACCTATTTTGCTTGCCCTTTGATTGTCAAGGTTCTTGTTGTCACAACTTAATTACTATTTCTGATAAAAAGGTAACACTTTGTATTTTCTTTCAAGATAATAATAAAATATGACTGTGATGTTTGGTTTTGCAGCTGCAATTTAAGAGCGAAAACTCCTAATATGTGGTCAGGTTGCACTAATATACCTTGTTTGTAGTAAGAAACACAGTTTTTCTTTTGTTAAAGACAAGGCAATATTTTGTCCATTTTACACTCTGCTAACTTCATCCACCGTAGAAAAAGACCAAAAACTATGTAACAGTATGGAAGAAGTGCCTATCAGGCATTAATAATATGAGCCTCCTACCTCGTACACCATAGTTTTAGTCTGCTCTTCACATCTTGCTTGAAATTGCATTTTTTTCCCTTCAAATTGTATCTGTCCTGCAAATGCTTACCTCTCAGTACATAAACAGACTGTGGGCATCAAATTTGATTTAAGCATCTAGATGCTAAAACAGCTGCATGTTATTTTTTTCCTTTAATTTCCATCATTCTCAGGCCAGAGAGCAACATAGCTGATGTTAAAATACAGTCAAGATTTGATTCAGTTACACAGGGATAGATGTCTAAAACTATTTTAGAGGCAGTAGGACCATTTCCAAGACATTTGCAAGGGAATGACATTCATGACCCTGGATGTGAAGGAGGGTGGTTGTGTGATACAGTTGGACAAACCCCATGCCACTACACACCTGCTCTTAGGTAAATAAAATGAGCTTTTTGTGGCTTTTCAGTTAAAGCAATAGTTAGGTTCCATCAGCCAAACTGACAACTACAGTGGGAGTTTAGACATAGCACATAGGTATATTAATGTAAGTGGATAACAGAACTGAAATGTCTTAAAAGGAATCCCAAACTAAATTAACTTAATTTGTGTATTCACATCACATACATTAAAATGCACTGGCTGATGTGAAAGTTAAGGGACGTATCTCTGTACTCAGTGCTATGTCATGAAACGGAGATTTTAAAATAACAAACTTATTTGAAGAGTCTATAATGTAAGAATGTAAGGTCATAGAATTAATTTATAATCTAAATTCTTCTGAAATGCAAATCTAAAATAATGGTTGAGGCTCCCAAAATTCATCAAACTGACTTAAAAGCCATCAGTTCAACTAACAAGATTTTTCTTAGTAATTAGGTTAACATTTCCAAGGTTTCTGCACAAATAAATATTACAAATATTCCTTTAGAAAGGGGAAGGAAAGCAGCAGCTGAGATTCATTACTCAGACTCTAAGAAGCATCAAATATTAGATGATCTGTGTGTCTTACATGACATTTTCAGAAGGTTTGAATCTGAAAAAGGTGTGTGTGCCATTACCCACAAAGGTTACAAATACAGTAGAGGGACTGAATAGAGCCTGTCTGCTACTTTCTGGTGTCACTGTGGTAGGAATTAGTGAAAACGGGAAGAAGATGGCTATGTTTTCAGGATGTCTTTAGGAGAATTCAATCCACCCTTGCTTCCCACTATTTCCCCCAAACCAAGGTTGATCTAAAGCAGTCCTCACAGCATTCAGAAGTTCTTTCATGGTCCTTGTTCTGATTCTTGCTTCTCTCTACTTTCCTCTATCTTCATAAATCAGAGAAAGGCACACCATATTACCAAAAACGAATAAGAGGTTGTGTGGTCCCCAGTGCAGAGAAGACTGGAGAGGTGGAGGCCTTTGCCCCTTTCCCTCTTCTTTTCACGATTCTCCTCTGTTTTGATCAAATCACAAAAAGCCTGTGACTTCCTCTTTATCTGATAAAGAAAGAAAGGAGGAACATCTTTGTTGCAAGTCTTCAGGCTGGGGTGTTATTTATCAAGGAGGTGTTCATGAGTGCTGTGGAAAATTCAGTAAATGTAAGAAGATGGCAAGGTGAAAGTTTAAAAAAAGAGAAAAATGTTGGAGGAATTTTTTCTTACTTTTGTGGAGAAATATTTCAAGAAAATTTAGATGTATATCAGGTGGACATTTGGAAACTTCTTACAGTCAAAACAAAATCACTGAGGGGGAAAACAGTAGTAAAAGCATCAATGAAAAACAAGCAGGCTGTAGTAAAATAAATTTTATCTTTTTCATTTAAGATTTCCAGTATATCTAACAGGTTCCTTTCCTTTCCTTTCCTTTCCTTTCCTTTCCTTTCCTTTCCTTTCCTTTCCTTTCCTTTCCTTTCCTTTCCTTTCCTTTAGTCCAGTAAATAATTTTACTGAAATTCTGGCTCTTCAAAAAAAAAATCTAGTAAAAAATTTCCAGGTGTGGCTCATTTTGAGTTTTGTTTATTTTCTTGTTTGTTGTGGTAATATTATTGTTTGAGGTAAAATCTTGAAAGCAGTGAATCATANNNNAAAAAAAAAAAAAAAAATCTAGGAACTGGGTAAATCTTATAAGATGCCTCCAGCTCATACACATGGCTCCAGATTTCTCTGTGGGTTTTTTTTTTGGGGAGGAAAGTATGTGGTACTCATTGCTAATGAGAAGACATTATAAAAAAATTAATGTGAAAATTAGTCAGCTATGCTACGTGACCAAAATGCAAAGTTTTAAATATAAGAAGACAAAAAAAAAAAAAAAATTAAAAAAATGGAAATAATTGGGACCTTAAAAGACTGCCTTGGTTATTTTGAGGACTTATTTCACTGGTTTCAAACATCAAAAATTTTTGTGCCTATCCTTTTGGAAGAAAAATCAAAAAAACAAGACAGCATAAGTTGCAGGGATGGGAGGGGATAAACACGTGAAGAAGAAATGTGCTAGCCTATAGAATCTTGAAAGCAAGCTATCAATATTCTCTTGTTGGAAAGCCTTGTTCTGACTTAATTTTTGTTTTGCTTGTTTTTTCAGTCTTAAAGAGATAAAGAAATCCCTCTGTTTCTCTAATCATGTCTCTAAACAATTTTTGAGTGGATTATATTGATGAAGCCTGTACATTTTATCTACTTTCACTATGGCAAGGGGTTTTACATGAAATTGTTTTAACCGGTGATTGCTGTTAAGATGCATTATCCCTGTTTTTTAAGGTTGTCTTCCAGTAGTTACAGATGGGTGGCATAAAAATTTACTTATCTGAAAGTCTACTAATAAATCAGAAAGTTGAGAATAGATGCTAAAGCATGTTTGTGTTATATACACATTTTTAATTAAATATATATAAAGATATATATTATAATAATATATTAGAATTTTAAACTGCTACTACTGGAAAGGCTATACATCATTGTTCTGCTAAAACTACATTTAACATTTATGTGAGATTTTTCTTATTATTCAAAATGTAATTTAGATACTGCCCATCTCACTGAGATGATATAGTTATTTATTAACACTCTTGCTGAAGAAAAATGAAGATCAAGACCCACAAAACAACAAATATCTTAAAAAAGAGTTCATGGATATTATTACATTTATGTATTTCCTGGGACTGAGAAAGAGGGGGATTTGGATTAAATGTTTTTAGAAAATATTTTGGTCAATAATAATTTGCTTTTCTAGCATCCATTCTCGAAAGTTCATGTCCACTAAAGTATGTTTGGTTAAGATATTTAACCCAAATAATTCATTATTTCATTATGAAATAGCTGATAGCAGGTGACTATGGAGGGAACTGGAGGAAAAAAGCAACAGATTCTCATTTATGTAGCCTGTATGTTAATGAAATATTGCCATGGAAATGTAGCGCATGAGAAGAAGCAAGTTACAGAGTCTGGTAATATCAAACAGCAGGCTTTTCATAGAAGTGCTGATGCACGTGAATCAATAGTCTAGTGTGAAGAAGGAAGAGTACTTAGCGAAGTCCTATGAGAGCTCAAAGTGACTTCAGGTTTTATGTGCTAGAAGAAATAAAATGAGATGTTGTAACACCTGAATTGTTAGGATTGAAATAATCCTTCTCTTTCTTGTTCTATTATGATAAAGTCAGAGTTTATATGTAAGCATAAGGTAAATGAAGATCCACGTTTGCAATTAACATATCTCATAATGAATTTTTTCACAGGTTCCAGTGGTGGCTGTAAAATGACTACAGTGTAACTCTTTTGTTGTAAATATATCCAGACTTGATAGTAGTCTGAAATCAGTGAATTTACAATTTATTTTTTTAATGTCTTCCAGACATAAAGCTCACAAGCAGACTGAGCAAGTAAAAAATATTTGTAACATTGAAAATAATATTTTGTGTACATTCCTACTATGGTGGGAAACTAATGACACTTGTGTATTTAGTTCTTGCTTATCCTGGTGCTGTTAATTTCAGAGGTGATGAGACTGACCCAATAAATCTTGAGATATTTAATTGCAGAGCCTGAGAAGATGATGAAAGGTCAAGATTGTCTCTATCATCTTAATTCAGCTTTTTAATGCAGGAAGCATTAAGATATAGCCTTTGAGTGCTAAATTTGGACTGCCTTTAGAAAATTAATCAAGATTGGACAGTGAGGAGGGCTCCTGTTCTCACTTATTGCAAGAGTTAGTGTGTTCATGTAAATACACACACTAATACACACATATATCCATATATACACCAGCATGTATGAACATATGTATGTGTGTAGTAAACAAGAAAGAGAATTAAAGACAAGAAGGGATGATCTGAGTACAGTTGATGAGGGCATACTTGAAAACTGGATTTAATTTTTGTCTGTCACAGACTTACGTGAATAAGAAGGGAGGCACCTCACTCAAAGAGGGAAGAGGGATCTTGCCCAAGAGATTGCGGGGTTGATTAACAGGGCTTTAAACTAGATCTGAAGAGGGAGGGGGGTAATAATATCAGGCTTTTCTGCATATCTTATCAGGGTTGGAGGTTTGGGGTGCTAGTAAGGGCCTTCAGTCTGTAGCCCTGAGGCAGCCTGATGGTGCTGCACTGCAGTTAAAGCCTTATGGAGATGAACCAGCAGCTCCTGAGGCAGCTGAAGTCAAGAGAGAAACATCTGTGAAACGCCTCAAAGGGTGTTCCCCTAAGAGGGTGGCACAGCCAACAACCCAGCTGAAGTGCTCTACACAAGTGCATGCAGCCTGGGCAACAAACAGGAGGAGTTGGAAGCTACTGTGCTGCTGGAAAGCTATAATATAATGGCCATCACTGGACTGGAGTGTGGGTATTGAGGGTTACAAGCTCTTCAGAAGATACAGGCAAGGAAGGAGGGGCAGAGAAATGGATAGAGAGTGAGGAGAGGTCCCTAAAGCCCCCCTTTGGGTCTGATGAAGAGAGAGTTGAGAGCTTGTGAGTGAGGATTAAGGAGCAGGCCAATATGAGGGACACTGTTGTGGGTGTTTATTACAGGCCACCTGATCAGGATGAGGAAGCTCATGAGGCCTTTTACAGTCAGCTCAAAGTAGCCTCACAGTTGCAGGCATTACTTCTGGGAAGGCTATACCCATGGACAATCCATGGTTTAGGGCTCTGGAAGGTAGGGAGTGCTCAAGATAGATGGACGATATTCAAATATCTCTTTCTCTAAGCTCAGGATCAGTGCGTCCCTAAGAAAAAAAGACATTAGCCAGGGGAAGCAGGAAACCTGCATGTTTGAGCAGGGAGCTACTGAAAAAGCTCAAGTGGAGGAAGGAAGTTTACACAGAGTGAAAGAAGGGACTGACCACTTGGGAAGATTACAAGAATGCTGTTAGAGTATGCAGGGATAAAATGAGGAAAGCCAAGAATTAAATTTGGCAAGGGATGTCAACATCAACAGCAAGAGTTTTTTTCAAGTATTTGGGAAAAGGAAAATGAGGGAAAATATGAGCCCACTGTTGAATGAGAGAGGTGCCATATTGACAGAGGATGCAGAGAAGGTGGAATTGCCGAATGCCTTCTTTGCTTCCGTCTTTACTGCTCAGGCCAGCCCTCACGAGTACTGCACTTTGGAGGAAACAGAAGAAGTCGTACAAAACAAGACTTCCCCTTGGTTCAGGAAGATCAAGTTAGGGAACAGTTAAGTACACTGGATATACACAAGTCCATGGATCCTGATGGGATGCACCTGCAAGTACTGAGGGAACTGGCAGAAGTCATTGCTGGGCCGCTTTCCATCATCTTTGAAAGACCTTAGAGAACAGGCAAGGTGACCAAGGACTGGAGGAAAGCAAATGTCATCCCAGTCTTGAACAAGGTCAGAAGGAGGGCCTGGGATACTAGAGGCTGGTCAGCCTCACATACCTGGAAAGATGATGGAACAACTCATTTTGGGCATCATCTCAAAGCATACGGAGGAAAAGAAAGCTACCAGAAGTAGTCAATGCAGTTTCATCAAAGGGAAATCATGTCTGACTAACCTGATAGCCTTCTGCAAATTCATGACTGCATAGATAGATGAGGGGAGGACAGTGTATGTTGTCTGTCTTGACTTCAGCAAAGCTTTTGACAGGCTCCCACAGCATCCTCATAGGTAAGCTTAAGAAGTGTGTATTACAAGAATAGACAGTGAGGTGGGTTGAAAACTGGCTGAAAGACAGAGCTCAGAGGGTGGTGATTAGTGGTGCAGAATGTCGTTGAAGGTCTGTAACCAGTGGTCTTTCCCAGGGGTCATTACTGGGTCCGGTCCTCTTCAATATATTAATCAATGATCTGGATGGAGAAACAGAGTATACCCTCACCAAGTTTGCTNGACTTGGGTCTTTTTACTCTGGAGAAGACTGGGGGGCGGATCTGATCAACACCTCTAAATACTGAAAGGATAGGTGTCAAGAGGCAGAGGCCAGTCTTTTTTCAGTGGTGCCCAGTGAGAGGACAAGTGGAAATGAGCACAAAATTGTACATAGGAAGTTCCACCCAAACATGAGGAGAACCTTCTTCACTTTGAGGGCAGCAGAGCACTGGAGCAGGCTGCCCAGAGAGGTGACGGAGTCTTTGTCTCTGGAGACATTCAAAACCCACATGGACAAGTTCCTGTGCAACCTGCTCTAGGTGGACCTGCTTTGGCAGGGGGGTTATACTAGTTGATCTCCAGAGGTCCCTTCCAATCCCATACTTTTCTGTGATTCTGTGATATGGGCAAGTAATTGAAACGAGTCTGGCATCTTTCTTTTTTGAGGCTGCACTGTGGATTCTGGCCACCCTTTTTCAGGCTGCACCTCTGTAAAACATTATTTCAAGATTTTCTTTGACATAATAAGAACTATGAAAATTAAACTTGTCAACCTGCAGCAAATCTTTATAGTATGACCTTTTGATTTTGGCATTTATTTTTTCATCATTGAATACTAAGTCTTGACATAAACTATTTAAATACATGGCAAAGTTGAAGAAGACAAGATGGCTGTTTTCATTTAACTGTTTCATTTGCAATAATACTCATACACATCCCTGTTGTCTGACAGTGAAAAAGGTCCTGACATTTTATATTTAACACAATCATGTAATGAAATTTAATTAGAGGATTGTATGTAAAAATAAATAAACTTTTAAAAAGTAGCATAAAGGAAATTTTAAAAGTTTACTTTTTGCCTGAGATGTTAAGTTGCGTTATAATATCCTTGAAGAATAGAAATTGCTTTTTATATAATCTCTTTTCAGTTACTTACAATATGTAGAGAAAGGAACAAATAATGGACCGTTATGATTTTCTTTTCCCCTTTCAGACAACTCTTTTCACTTTCAAGCACAAGGTGAACTGGATAGATTTAGTAGGAAAGAATAATCAACTGCACAATCAGCTCCCTTTCTGTGTTGTTCTCGAGTTTTTAAGATCAAGCTGGCTGTCTTTTAAAGGCAGAGCATATAGACTAATGTTCATCACCTTCAACTGTGGGTTACTAAAGTGTCAGAGAGATTGCTCCAACAAGCACAAGTACTAATGCCTTTTCAGCGACATTTCCATGACATGTTTTTGTTGTGTTTCTCTCCCCTTGAAATGACTGTCTACATTTTCTGGATGTTACAATTAACCTCATTCAATATAAACAGCTCAGTTAAGTATTTGGTCCTAGATGTAGTTCTGTCTCAGTATTCATTCTAGCTCTACTGTAGTTTTCTAAACTTTTGTGACAACTGAAGGGAATTCTTCTTTCTAATGTGTGGCACCTAAACTCAGGTCAAGGCCACAAAGAGGGGTTTTTGTTTTGATTTGCTTTGGATTATGCATTCCATGCCCAAATAAGATGCCTATAACAACTCCATGAAGGGTGGTGGAAGTCCAACACACAAAACATCAGCACTGTGTCTTTTGGTCTCTCTGTATGTTGTAGCACCCAAAACATGCCCTGAAAAAACAGTGGGACAATAGTTTAGTGAACACTTGTAGAGAGCTGCAGGGAGAAGTGTAAGCAGTCACAAGATATCAGCAAAGGTACAAGTGATTTTTCTTCTTTTGGCAAGTCAGCCTCAGCCAGGACCTGGGGAAGAAAACAGAGGGATGATCCAGGGAGTAAAAGTGTGTTATCAATATCAACAGTTGGAAAGAGGAGTGTGAAGACTTCTGTAGCACTTCAAGAGAAATCTTTTCAATGCCTAAAGGCAAAATTTAAGAAACTACGGGTATTTGCCTGTGTAGCTGCTGCCTTTGATGCCATTGCCAGTTCTTACTTTATCTGTTGTTCTGCATTCTTCTGTTTAACCTTGTGTTCTTTCATTCAGAAAGTGGGCTTCAGTCGTTGTTTCTTTTCTTGATCCAGCAAGAACTATTTCTCTCTCAATAATTTCTAAGAAAGGTGCTTCCACATTTGTGTTGTCTTAAAAACTGGAACTCTTCTCCTTCATGCATAGATTTGAATATGCATATATGTATATTATTTGACAATACATACATTTGTATATGATATACATGCATCCATATGTATATGCAGATAATAATAAGCTTAATGTCTTTCAGGCCCAGGTTCACAGTTGCTCTCACTCCACATGCTGTGAACATTATTCTTACATGTTGCAAGAGGTAGTCAGTAACCTGCAGCTGTGGTATGTTATTAAATGAAGAGCACATTTCCTTAGGAAATACACCTGCATGATTGCGTCTTTACACATAATAGATAAACAGCAGCAACAGGCAGTTTCTTTAAGTGTGACATTATATCTATTAAAATAACTGTGGTTGGTTGTATCTTCAGTGTTGGTTAAAGTATGACTATTGGTATGGTACTTTACTGCCAAAGGTTGAATCAAAAGCATTCAAAGTTGTGTTTGTGGTTTGTGTTACATACTAAAAGTAGCTTTTAGTAACACCTTTGCTTTTGGCTACAGTTTTATTGTTTTTCTGCTTGTAGATTCTTGGCAAAAGACAAGGTCTTATAAAAAAACAAATTTATTTTAGCATAATTCTTAAACTTCAGGCAAATGAAAAATAAAACCCAAACCCTTGCCTTTAAGTGGAAATGTGCTTCC
Organism: Thinocorus orbignyianus; assembly: GCA_013400375.1. Lineage (NCBI taxonomy): Eukaryota > Metazoa > Chordata > Aves > Ciconiiformes > Thinocoridae > Thinocorus > Thinocorus orbignyianus. Next base: position 13,662 of record VXBW01001623.1, on the reverse strand, counting down.
AGAATCTCTTTTCTTTCAGTGTTGGGTTAAAAAGGATAAGGTGTCCAGACCTCCTGGCTTTGAATCTGTTCAGCAGATCTTCCTGAACAGAGCAGATCCTCAGTCTCAACAAACCCCAGGTCTTTCTATAACAGTGCAGACAAGGAACATGTGGGATACAGTGTCCTGCAGTATGTTGCTGCACTAACAATAACAGTAAAGTGTAAAAACCAGAAGAGGAGGCTTCTAAATAAACATCTTTACTCAATTCACTACAGGAGCACTGGATATGCAATATTCCAGGACTAACAGGTGTTAGTTTTTGCCACTACTCCCAGCTGAGCTGGAGAAGAGTACCTTGAGAATGTGCACTTAAACTAATGATGCAGCAAAAAAAGGCTTTAACTGTAGTCACTGTTCTGGCTTCAAGGCACCTGAATCTTATTTACTTCAGGAACAATTCTTTCCCCAATAAGCAAGGAGTTATGCTATTAACAAAGTGCAGAATATATGAGTACTTTCAATAGGGGGCTCTTCCCTTCTGAAGTGTCGCAGTTTTGCCTAAGATCCTGACTTCTTAGTCACTGGAAATTGGCTGATAACTCCAGTGGGACAATTTCCAGTTATCAGCTTATATTATTAAAAGCTGCAGAGCTGTTAAAAAAAAACAAAATACAAGTGCATTCTTTCCTTCTATCATCACTAATATATTTTCATTTGAAGTATAATTCAAGTGTTCCTGGTACTGTCCTTGTTAACCACATAGAGGCTTAACTTGGATGTAAGTGTATTCAAGTATCTGGAACTCAGGAACTGAGTCTGCATAAGTTATGCATGTAGTAAGCTAAGATTTTTAAGCTGCTCATGCAGTCATTCCAGGTACATGTCATCGCTTTCACTAAGTTAAGGTTTATTTGAGAGGAGTTACTCTAACAATAGAAAATTTCAGTTAACTCTTCAGGGAAAACAACTAGCTTTATATGAATTTTTTGGATCAAATTTTGAGAATGGGGCAGAAAAAGGCAAAATAATTCCCCTGTGAGTTTGCAATCAGTTATTCTAGTTTAAAAGTCAAAAGGTTAATGAAAAACTTTGATAGTGCAGTGATAAAACTACATACAAGCTTATAAGGAAATGAAATCCTTTTTATTCAGTTCAGGATATGCAGTAAGTAAAATCGAGACCTGCATACTGAGTGGTAAGATAGAAAGAAAGATGAGATCAGAGCACATTTACTTGGGATTGTGCATCCATTGTACATCCAGAGTACCAAATAAGAAGAGGAAGTGGCTGAGAGGAGGAAAGATGGGAAAAAGAAATGTGCATGTGCTGTTTAAAGATAACATTGTAATATAGGTGCACAGGGTGGCAGGATTAAGGAAACTTTTAATTACTGCATTTCTTTACATCTAACTTCTTTACTTCTTATTTTTTGTTCATGCATTTTAAATCTACAGATTGCATGGCAGTAAAATTATGTGGTTTTAATTTTAATGGGCTGTGTATTCCTTGTTAAAATTAATACGTATCTCCAACTTTTGTTTCCTATGAATTTTACCCCAGGCTCTATAGCAGTATAGGTAGAAAATTTATTAACTAACTGTATAGAATGAATGATATACAAAATCATACTCAATCCTTGTCCTTCTTACAAACTTCTCTAAGATGGTGATGAGATTTAAAAGCACCAGAAACAGCATTCCCTTTTTTAAGCTGTATTGTTCTCTTCCACATAGGAATGAAGAGGGCATATGTCCCCGGGCAGGCATGTTTGATGCCAGCAGTGACGTAGGGGTGTATCCAGTCTCCCCACTGCAGAGTGCTGGCTGTTACATACCAAAATATCCTCTCCCCAAAAGGTTCACTTCACAGTAGTATTGCTTTTTCTGCTGAGAGCAATGTTGCATTGATCCATTCATCAGTTGAAATGGGGAGAATGGCCTCAGATAATGTGAGATAACTGGACTGCTATGATACACTGATAATAAATACTCTATTCATGCTTATAGAAATTACTAATTTTTCCATTTGGCTCTCAAGCGCTGAAGCCAAAACAACATGAGTATTCCTTTATGGGCCCCAGGAACACTCAAGCCCAAGTCTGTGCATTGTTCAAGTGGTACTATATTACAACAGTTGTCTGGCCTGAAATATTGCCCTTTGCTTTTCAAAAACTGTTCAGTTTTTTGACTATGGATAGATATTTGTTTGGGTGTTCTGTTTTTTTTTTTTGTTTTTTTTAATAAAATTTATTTTGGGAATCATTCTAAAACTGTACAGGTACCAACATTAGACTTTTTGGTCACAGGGAATCTTCAACAGGGAATGAATAAAACCAGGGACTTATTTAACCTCTTGTACTGCTCACCAGAGAGAAAATACCTAGTTGCTAATTAGAGAAATAAATCAACACTATATGTAATAATGTACAACTTCTTTAGACTGGTACTTTTAAGCTGTACTTTCCTATTTATGAGAAAAATCCTCCCACATGTCTTCAAATTTTGTGAGTGTTCAGTGCATGAGGAAAATTGACAAAGGCCAAAAGAAACTAAATCAGCTAAACCAGAAGAGTTTTGATGATTTTTTTCCTCCCTTTTCCTAACGTGCATATATTCAAATAGTAAAATCAATGAGATTAATCAGTAAATGCTGTTTCTGGGGACTTTATAAGGTCTGAAACTGTGACTTACTCCAGCTTTCCAGTCATTTACATTCTGTCAGTGAAAAAAGTAAGTTACAATTGCATGGACAAAATAATAGGAGAAAAATATGTTATGATCTAGAATTTGCTGAGGCATTCTTCAAGCACTGAAAATCAGAATCTCCCATTCTCACCAGGGCAGAGCAGGCATGACTGGTTGCTGTTGTCTTCTGTGGGATATTGGGGTGTCCAGGCATGTATGTCCTCCCTCTAAAGTGATCGGAGGGGGGAATAAAAATATGGATGAGGCTCTATAGCAGACTATAGCATAAAAATCTTCCATGAAACAGAACAGCAAATACTGCACAAAAACCTTAACTTTGGGAAACTACAGCAAATTTTAGTGTCAGTCTATGTTCTGAAAGTCTCATCTAAACAGTGACTTTAAATAAGCAATCTGCTTATGTTTCAGTTCTTTGTTGCAGCTGAGATCATTGATGTGCAGTGCTTTGCCCACTATATTTTATTCTTTTGTGCTTAGAGAAAGCATCAAAGTTTCATTTGAGTGACAGAGTAACTATTATAGACTCTCTTGTTTAAGCATTGTGAAGACCTCTAAAGGGGGAGCAATAATTTTGAGTGAAATGCTATATAATCAATAAAATTTTGAACATTTTATATGCCCTAACATCTAATATCTGCCTCTTTGATTCTTTAATAATTCTATCTGGAAGAGGTGCAAGAGCCAAATTTATGTTTGATGAAAAACCATGTATCAAATTTGCAAATTTTGCAAGTTACATACAGAAATTATATCTCTTTGTATTCATGTAAATCTGAATTGCACTGTGGATACTATTTCTTCTAGAACTACAAATAATCACTGGAAGTAGGATGATGATTTTAATTTTCTGTCGCCAAAAAAAGGAGAAAAAATACAGTGTAAGGGGTCCATCATCTGGTACTCAATAACTGTTATACAGCAGTTGATAGAAACTGGTGAGGAAGTAATTTCCACGTGTTTAGAGTGATTCTAATGTTGTAATATAGTTAGCAATCACAAGCAAATGTGGGTGATTTACTCATCCTGTACTACACTGAGAATTATTGCAGTTCATTTTTCTGTTCTCATTTTGAGTACTTAAAGGGTCTATTTTTCTAGTCATTTCTGCTTCATTAATTAACAAATTACCACTTCAGTTAAAAGAAATCTAAGGAATTTGACCTGCAGAGTATGTCAAAAAGGCCTTTCCCTATTTACAATATTTGTGATTCTGGCTAGGTCAGGAACTTTGTATGAATAAATGCATTTAGATAAGTGATGGAAGTGGAAATTATTAAAAAAAAAATAATCTGTATCTTACTCAAAATGAGCTGAAATTCCAAAGATCATAAAAAATAAGGACATCCTCATTCATGTTATTTATATGTACTGAGAATTCCTGTGTTTACCACTGTATCTCTGTATGATTTAGTTTTAAGTAGTCCTGTGAGGAGCAGAGAGTTGGACACAATTCTTATGGATCCATTCCAACCTGAGATGCACTATGATCTCTGTGGAATCTTCTTCCTATCAACTTGAAGATACGTATTTTCTTCCCTGAGACAATGAAAATGATTCCTGCCCTTTTTAGTCTTTTATGATTCAAGAATAGGCAATGTGCACAGGCATTAATTTCTTCTGCAAGTTTGGTAGTTGATCTTTTTGCTAGCTGCAAATAGTAACATAAAAAGTTCCCAGTTCTCTGGGGTATTCGAAAAGAGGGAGAGGAGAATATACACGTTTAGAACTCTCTAAAATATGTACTGTCTTAACACACACTGAAATAGGGACAGCTGCAGGTATTCTCTTCTAGTTCATAGCCCATTAGTTCTTCTAGTATGTAGTACTTACATAGAAGAAAGCTGATTTAAACAATGATTTAAGCAGTTTAGAAGTCAAGGTCTTATTTAATTGTAATGATTTTAAATAAGCATTAGGGAACCAAAAAAAAAAAAATCTATCTTAATCATGCTTCAAAATAATTTTAATTTAAACAAAGAAATCAAAACAAAAATATCTGGCTAAACATCTAGTAATATATTTTGGAAAACAATCTGGTCATTTATACTTTGCTGTTTTAAGTCCAAGTGAAATCAAGAGTGCAATATATTAAGTTCAAAGTAATCTAATGTGAAAAAAGCTATTTTACCTAGCTGTACCATGGTCCATGTTTTTCTGCTTTCCTTTATTATGCAAATACTGCTGGAGCTGCCACTATAACATACTCGAAAAACTTGCTCACAAGGATCTTGGGATTAACTTGAACATTTTGTTTTCCCAGAAGTTTAAGTGTGTAGTCACATCTAAAAATACATAGCTATTTGAATAATGTCATATATATATAATTTTAATGAGGAAATATTAAGAGTTCAGGTGAAATAAAGCATGTGTTGAAGTGCACCAGTTATTTAATTTTCAGCAGAGGTAATTAATAAACTGAATTACCTGAAATTATGGGGATAAGGTTGAGAACCTTGATAGATAGATGTATGTATGATAACATGTAAATGTCCAGTCACACAAGATGAAAAAAGAAATTATAAACAGCAAAAAGAAAAGAATTCCAGGACATAGAATATATTTCCATGCATCATTTGAACAACTTCAGGAGTTCTAAGCCAGATCTTTATAAATATTTGTCTCATGTGTGTTATTTGGATTAGATACATTTGTCTCGTGTGTTATTTGTGATCTGCACATAATTCATATTAGGCACGGGACGACAAAACTGCATAGGTGATTTTAACAAGATGCTTCACTGAAATTAATGGTCAGGCAGCCAAGGTAGCCTATGGATGTTTGAAATAAAACAAATATGTGCATAGATCAAAATACGTTGATTAATTGTGAGTTTATGTGAAAATATACTTTCTTTTTTTCTTACACATGTGAAAGTATGTGTAAGGGGAAAAAATAATGTGGAATCAATGAACAAATCTTATGTATGCAGGTAGATTTGTCTTTTGAGATTGGATTGTGAAGACCATTGTGGATTATGAATTGTGTCACTATCACATCACATTTAAAGCTTTCAAAATAAGAAAGGGAGCTGATAAAGAGAGGGAGCTTATTAGATCATATTGCCCATAAGTATTTTATTTTTGTCAGAGTAGCAGTAAAATTTGTGACAATGGAATGTGCAGGCAACAAAGGGATTTATGCATTGATTAAATGTCTTGGCTTTGGTCTAGTATTTAATCAATTGACAGAATGATTTATTGCCTAGCATACCCAAGCAACATGAATATTATCCTTTAATCTTACTAGTGCAGACAAAACAAATGCTAAAGTTTCTGGAGTCAACAAGCTAAAAAACTCAAGTCCTTAGTATATACATTCATTGTCTGCATATATAGAAGTCAAGATAAGATTGTGCTGTCATGATGCATTATTAAAGAAAATTATTCTCCCCCACATCAGTTCTACTACTTTATTAGCAAAACTCAAAGTTTGCAGTTGAAAGGTTAAATTGCAATATTAATAATACAACTTTATAAAATCATGTTACACAATATGTAACACTGGACTTGAAGATCTCTTTGAACATTATTTTCATGATTCACTTACAGGGTCAGAATGATAAGCTTTCCACCCCATTTCCTCTTACATTTTTAAAAATTGTGCTCAACTTCATCTTTTAGTTGAAACTAGTTCTTCTGATGCAGGAATTAATAAATTAATTTTGATGACAAAAGAAGGAGCACTCATCTGAGTCTTGAGGCACCAGCAACATGAGTTGTAAGGGCAAAAATTAAATAAAATATGGCTGATTTTCTCCCATCTAAAGTAACTGAATTTCTTCAACCATACCAAAGTACCCAAAAAAAGATATAAAGGATATATCATGGAAATTAGTGTGTGTGTTGTGCGAAGAACATGCAGGCTTTATTTCTTCTACAGTTGTACTTGTAAACTACTGACACTGAGATGTTTGCAAGCAAAAGATCTTAATCTACTATAGCTAAAGCCATCTGACATGTTATACCAAATGGGGACCTAAATCATAATGGCAGCCTTGATTTCAAGAGCATAAGTCTTAAAAAATGAGATAGATAAAGGTTAGCACTAAGAGAAAAAGTACACTGACTTCTGTGTGATCAGAGAGCAGGTGGAGGAGGAATAATAGAAGCCATGTTTCCTGAATCCTGATACAGCTTGATATCCTACCTATAATGCTGTAACTGTGCTGGAAAAGAAAACGGAGAGTTCTCATTCTGTTCACGTAGGACGGATGTTCTGCAGACTCTCAAGAGCATGTCTAGCAATGCAGGATTTAATGTGAGTGAGTAAGTTTTTCCTACATTTAGATTAGATCACAGAATAAGAGAATCACAGAATAGCTGTGGTTGGAGGAAGCTCTTGAGTCATCTGGTTGAGCCCCCTGGCTCAAGCAGGGCCATCTAGACCTGTTTGCCCAGGACCATGTCCAGGTGGCTTATGTTATCTCCAAGGATGGAGCCTGGGGTTGTTCCTCCCCCAGTGCATGACTTTGCACTTCTCCTTGTTGAATTAGATGATGTAGACCTGATATGAATAAGGTTATTATGGAGGTGTGGATAGATTTTTTTTTGTTGTGAGTTTTTTTGTTTTGGTTTGTGGGTTTTGTTGTTGTTGTGGTCTTTTATAAAAGAAAATATTGCTAAATTACTATGGCTAAATATTCTCTAAATAAAACAAATTTGTGGTTGCCTCTCTTCACTCTTCTAGCAAATGAAGAGTTAAAATGGAAACTATAAAATTTAAAGAGAAAATCAGGCATTTTTCTTGTCACATTCTAGAGCAATACTATACTTAAGGATATGGTTCCCATCTTAAAAGAAAAGGAAGAGGTGTCACAGGATTAAGCGCATGGCAATAGTATGATGGAATCCTCAGTGAATGCAGTGCAGGTTTTACCTAGAATAAAATGGTCTTTGATTTGGCTGTAGGTTTTAATTGAATGAAGGTATTCCTGCAGATTGCCAATTTGTTAAACAATATGACTGATAGCTTATCGTTCTTGTCCTAACACCTGTCTGTTATTTTAGCCTGCAGTTTCCCAATATTTTCTTAAGGGACTCTGCTTCACTCAGCTGTTAAACAAAGGGGCTCCATTCTTTCTATTTATCATCTTTCCCTCTATCAGGAAAGCTTAACTTTGTGCCAAAGAATGAAGTAAACAGCACCCTATCAATCAACAAGGACTTCCTGTTCAAGTACTTATATTTTTTTCCTATGAAACAACAAAATTTCAAGCTCTTCTCTGTCGGTAACTAAAATTACTGAAGAAACATAGAGGATTTTTGAAAAATGAAAGAGGCCGTGTCATTTTTAAAGTTTGATTATCTGTTTTGCTACCGTGAAGTTCTGGTGAAATAATGATCATGCACTAATAATTCTGCTTGTGCATCATCAGCCTCTGATCTCAAGCTTGTAATATCTTCTCTGATCTTCTTGCCTCTCTAATCTTTGGTTGGTGTTTCCCAATAAGGACTTTCACTACCTTACCGTAAAGCTTTTCAGAAGGCATTTCAAAAGTAAGAAACAGAAGGAACACCAAGAGATTTCAGGATTAGTTTAGGCAATACTTGAGTGGTTCAAGAAAGCTAATCACCAAACTACTAAAACTAATACTAACCAAAATAGTGCAAATGGGGAGGAGAAAGAATTTTTTTAATTTTTTCTCCCCGAATTATAGTCTAGCCGATATTTCCTAATTCTATTTTGCAGCACCTGTTTCTGAAATAGAAGCATTTTAGAGTTTTAGCAGGTCAGAATGTTACAATTTCTAAAACTATGGAAACTTTACTGATATAAATTAGTTAAAAGCATATTTCAGAAACAAATTGTTAATGATTCCTTACACATGTGGGTATTTTTGATAATTTGGAAATAGTTGACCTTCTTTCTGAAATTGCCAGATCTCATGTGTACCTATTTCACATCCAAAAAAATCATTAAAGTAACTCTTGAAGTATATTCTAAAATAAAGTAGAAAAGATGGGAAAATGCAATGATTTATTTATTCGTGCTTACATGGAAATGTTAAAATCCGTGATTAAGAATATCTCAACTGATGAAACATTCTAAACCACATTTATTTTATTAATGGCCTTATTATTTATTAATGGCATTTTTTTTTGTCTAATTAATGAATTTTAAACTTTGTATTCTGTCTTGGACTTCAATGTGACTTTATTTTCTATGTCTCATGTATCTGTCATCTTCCTACCCTTTTTTCTTGCCAAGTATCTAAATAGTGAACAGTGGATTGTTCTAAGTAGAGATTTCCACCAGAACTACAAGGTGTTCTCTACCAAATTTCCACATGGTCACTAAATATAAAGATAAAATGTTACTTTCAAAACTTTATTTGAAATCAGAGAATATTCAGGTTTTTTTCATGATCTCTGTGGTTCAGAATAAGTGTAGAGAAACAAGTTGGTGAACCAGCTGAAATACTGTAGAGAGAGACCTTTAAAATGAGAGAGAACAACTCCTAAAATATGTTCTCCTCATAGCAAGATGACCAAAATCTAAACTAATGATTCCAAGGGCTTTAATATTAGACCTGAAAGAAAACAAAAAATATTTGTACATTTTACATCTGCAAAGTTCCAGTTCCAGTATAAAAATGGTTAATGGTTTTCTTAAGTTATATACAAGAACTGGTTTGGTCCTTACCTGTTAAGTTTTAATTCCTTACAGCACCTTTGGGTTAGTGTTGTCAAAGTATTACTAAAAGCAGAGGTATGCTCTGAATTGTAAAAATGCTTTTTAAGTGGGTCGACTTTCAGTAATTGTCAACTGAAAATTAAAAACACAGGGAAATTTAATACTGGTCTCTTAAGGTTTTATTCATGAATGTGTAAGTTTGAATTAAAGAATTCTTCCATAGATACAAGTTTCAAGCCGTGAGATTCAAGATGAGAGAGTGTATGAAGGATACTTCACCTGATATCTCTTTCAATTTCTTTGCCCAAAAGGAAACACATTGGCATATTCTATATTTTTACCTTTAAGCGAACTGTTTTCCATAGGAAAAAAACATTTTACTGAAATGAAATATGGACAATATCTTTTATATATGTATTAGCGTATATACACGTGCATGTGTTTGTATCTATGTATGCTAAAATGCAAATACATATGTGTATGTGAAAACATTAGGTAGCAGTAGACTTTGATTTCTGCTTCTTTATTAGTTTTTTCCTTGCCTCTTGAGCATAGTTTTGTATTCATCGTTGTATTACTATTGATTTGAAACAAATAAAAAATAGGTGTTATTATGTCAAAATATAATTGCCATTATATCTTTCTAATGTTTCAACTACAACTAAGTCTCTAAGGAATAGGATTACTTATTGATTCAACACTATTACCAAGAACTGTTGCAGTAAAAGTAGGAAATTTGAAAATAATATTTATGTGTATTTGCTTTATTCTGGAAGACTCTAAATGGATTTTTGAAAGACACCTTTCTTGTACATTTTTAGATATTGTTTACAGAAACACACTGGTTGAAGTATCTTTGGGGTGATTAAATAATTGTTCAAACAAAGCTGAATTTTTCTTTTACTTAAAAAAGGAACAAAACCCATAGCTTTCAATAACTGTTGCAAAATGTACATATAGGTGTATAACAGACTGATAGTCTACATAACTTGAACATTACTCAAGCAAAAGCAGGCTACGAAGAACTAATAGGTTTCTCTTGTACTCAGAAATAAATTAGGTGGGTAAATTCTTACAAATTTGTCTATTAAATTTAACTTTAAACAGAGGTTTAGATTTGATGACCTCTGAAGGTCATCATAAACTATGATTACATTAATCCATTGGCAGTTACAGTGAATATCTCACCTTTACTATTCCTTAAAAAGATGAGGCTTATCCCAAGTTGCAAAGAATTTTGTCTTGCTTTACTTGTGTTTTTCCAAAATGAAACTATTTCAGGTTCTACCTATTCCTAGATGCTCCTAAAGGATTGTGTCTGACTGCAAACAACGCAGGGTCGTAGGGCTTAATGCGGGACAAAGCAACTGGTGCTGCGAATCTGACATTTACATTACATGTATTTCTGGTGTTTTATTTTAGCCTAGATGCACTCCTGCACCTTGGACTGAACTTCTGGTAGTAGTGGTTGGAGCAATTTCAGTGTGATCTTGAAGCAATCTTTCAGATTTTTTTTTCTGAAAAAGCCTGGTTTGTGCAGTCTGAGACAGCGATAGGCATGTTCTGGAAGTTATCTTTGAAAGGGCACTCTTGATACAAATTAAAATGCTAATGTTGCTGTGCAGCTCTTCTCCTTCCCTCATCTCTGTGACTACATTTCCTCTTTTTGATGTTAACTGAGTCACCTATCTTAATGCCTTTTGAAATATTACTGCGGCTATTTTATTGTCTTGATGACACCACTACCTACTTATCTTTAAAAAATATACCACTTCTGCTTCTTGGACCTTGCATTGTTTAGCCGAATTCTATCCATCATGTTCACTATTAAATGAGACATCAGTTTTGTCCTGGAGCACCTGTTTACCTGTACTTGTGCATGGGAACACACTCATTCAAAATCTCCCCCCTCACTCCAAAGCTGTATGAAAACTCTTCTCTTCAGTAACGCACACTGTAACTTGCAGCTTAAACATGGATAGATAAATTCCAAACTAGGACTACTTAACAGTTTAAAATAAAGTTTGTAAGAGGAGCATGACATTCAGAGTGAAAATATGCTAGTTTTAATTATTTGTGTGCGTCACTTAAAAACTTGCAATTTTTAATAGTTTATTGTTGCATTTGAGATCACAGCTGCATATAGGACCATATTCCATGACACCTTTTTCCAGAATAGTTTCAGCTGAACAGAATTCAGCAATGGGTTTGAAAAGCTCAGGTTATTCTTTGAGTACATGTTTTTTCACATTGCCTACAATGTTGGATATTGTTTTCAGACAGAGGAGCAAGTCAGCCTATGTAATGAGTTCAGTAAAAAATTGTTTTGTCCTGTGGCAAAAGGAAGAGATTTTATTTAAACTCCATTGCTTGGGTTATTACTCAAGTTTAACTTGTTGGCATGTTTTAAAATAAGCCACTTTGTTAAGATGAGATAAATTCTAAAGTATTTAGCTCTTCTTTTATTCTCATTTTCATGTTAATATATTTTCTTCCATTTTAGTTAATGGTTATTCTTTAGTAATACAAGTAACCCAAGTAATCTTCTGCTGCTGCAGCTGACATACATAGTTTTCTACTGACAAGAGTTTCAATGATTATTTTATTTCTGTTTTTATTTTTGCCCTATTGGAGGAAACAGAAGTTTATAGCTGTGATAGTCCTGAGCTGTAATTTTCACTGAGCCTACATCTGGGTGATTGCAGACAAGCCACTTGACCTCAATATGACTCGATTAACCCAGTAGCAAAATTGGGTAAACATCAAAATCTCATTGAAAAGCAGCTGCTGCATCTAAATTGAATTGTCTAAAATTGCATTGTGACAGCATTGCCATTGGGTCTCTGAAGACCTGAATTTTAATTGTTTTTCAGTCAGAATGCTACATGAAAATGGTTCTAAAAAGCATGCAAATAATGATGTCTCCACAGTTTTGCAATGACATTGCCTGTATAGTCAATGGAGCCATTTAAAGCAAATCTATGAAGTAACTATGATAAATTCTTCCTAATTTTTTTTCAAATATTATCATAACCATTTACTTGCAAGGGGCATGTGTTTTTTAGAATTTTGGATGAGATAGTGGTAATTTCATCTTCAATTCATTATACAACCTTAAGGAATGAATTGATCTTGAGGGCAATCTAGAAAACATGATTAAAAAAAGTTTTTTGAGTTTTTGAAAAATAAATAGCTCAATCTTTGGAAATATTCTATGATAGTTATTGCTTTTTCCCATGATTTCAACACGTTTCATTTCCAGTTTGCAATTCGTGCTCCTTCAAGTATTTTTCTAGGCAAGGGGAAATGTTCTTCACCTGTGCTGTGCCATGAAACTTATAGTAATGGTGGAGCCCACACTTCTGAAATCACAGATGGACTGGGTGTCATCTTTCCTGGCACAAACAGTAGTAAAGTTTTGACAGAATCTGAACTAACATCTTAATGAAATTTTTTTCATCATAATGAATTTTAAATTTTGAAATATTTCTCTTCTTTAATATGGATGCAAGATTATTTTTTTCATGAAGACTTTTATAGGGTTGTAATTTAGGATTTTGGTTGCTGCTTCTCTCAGCTTACTGAAGAACCTGTGCTACTTTGGGATCTTTCAGGATCAGCCAGTTGGAAAATAATTGCCATTAATACTGATCACTCTGGTATTCAGCTCTGCCACTGAAAAAAGATCCTTAGCTTACTGGGTAAACCTTAAAGACAGGTTTAAATCTGGACTTGTCACACAGGGCATCTTATTCAGACACAATGGCCAAAAGCAGTTCCAAAGGGACACGTGACACAGAAAATCAGTATAATTGTGAATCCATATTCTATCTGAACATTTCTTGTAACCTTTTGCTTTTGACTGATTTTTCATCCATAATGGAAATTATTGTAAGGCCCTACAAAACTATCCAGAATCTGCCCTCCTGCACTGAGAAGCGTGCACGAGGGGGCTGAGGATGAATGTTTTAGTGAATGGCTATATCAAGGTGGAATAGGAAACTTAATTCAGTCTCCACCAGTTTAAAGACTGATTTAATGACTTGCAGTTGAGGTAATAGTGCCTTAAAAAGACTTAGTTGGTAATGATATATCTATGATCTGTCTATCTATCTGTCCTTCTCTTTGTTGCTATCCATAGATGGTGTTGGACAATTAAGAATGAATGAGAAAAAAAATGTCAAGGGTTGCTTCATTTCACGTACGAGTTTCAGATTGTGTTTCTCTTATTGCAGACAAAGCTGGCAAGAAGCAACCACAGAATGTGCTTTTTCCAGGTTTTCCCACCATATATGAAAGTTATGGGCACTGCAGACCCTGACAAGTCGCAGAATCACAGAAT